>QKMX01351913.1:7958-19125 GCA_003401595.1 Venustaconcha ellipsiformis
GTGCTTTATTGATAAAACTGCAGACTCCTGTGGTGAAACACAGCTTCAAATATCTGCGCTGATTCTTAAATAGGTCACGCGAGAAAGAAGAGAAGAATCGTCCCTTGTTTTATTTATACTGATGTATGACTGACAGACGAACTGTAAGCAACGACAAAAGCCCCTGTGATCAATGCAATTCACAATTAGCATTCGGGACAAAATAACATGTGCCATCTCACTGCGCAGTTTCAGATCATGTATTCAATTTTTTCTATAATAAACCATCACACGACACGTCTTAAACAACCAAAATGAGCAAATAAAAAACTTCACTTCACACAAATGGTGTTCAAGCCCGAGAGGTATTAAAATTCATGCATTTTTGGCAAAATACCAATTTGCTTACATAGGCAGTGTTTACATGACGTATAAACTGACATGGTGGTAGAATGAATGGAATGAATTTTCTTAAAACAGCGTAAATCACTTGTACGGTTTCTTCCTATTGCACACAAAATAAACTTTGTAATTATGTTCTAAAATATTACCCAATGTCATCCAAAGAATCTAAAATGTCATTTTCCATCTTCGTAGGATTCCTCACGTTGTCGTCGCCGGTGAAACCGGAAACTAATGGGTCTCTAAATACTGAAACGAGTCAAGAATGGAGACTTTGGTTCCGGAATAAATTGGGACATTTCGCCCGAATCATGGTGCAATATCAACAGAAACACTGGAATACGCGTTGTATCTACTTTGTGCAATGCGATGTAATCTTCGCGTTATTTGTGCAATAATAATGTAAATCTTAATATGTATAACGTAACATTTTACATACTTCCTGTATATAATATACATCTTTCCATGGACAAAGGTTAGACCAACAAGTTGTCCTCCTCACCCACAACCCTTTTTCTGACTTAACTGATGGCATGACTCCACCACCAGTCATGTCAGAAAAAAAGGGGAGAACAACTTATTGGTCTTAGACCTGGGTGTTGTGTTAGATTCAATTAGGATTATGGTAAAATAAAATTCCATTGAGACGATTATCAGCAAAGCAGCAAATGCTTTCACATATATACATTTAGTAAATACATGTACCATATGACAGGTTATACACGTTAGATAGACAGACAATGAAAACACGATCTTGTACATTTTGTAATTATTGCCACTAAGTATGAATATAACTTACTTATACGACAAAGTTTCTCATAAATTAAAGATGATGTAATCATGGATAAACCAATATTGTTATATCATACTCTCATTCACACTGGATAAATGTCAGTTTTTATAATCATTCATTTTACTGATACTCGATTCGACAACAACTAGTTTGATCAGAAAAATTTGTCTTCAGGACAGAAGAAAAAGACTATTCAATGCAGAAAGGTGGTTAATCTTCTATACCAAGCTAACACATCTGATAAAAATATTGCTGCAACGGATGAATAGCAAGTTCTTTGCTTAGACCATGAGAACTGAAGCTTAGCTTAACGAAACGGATACATTTTTGTCTATAAATTTCATTGTCTGAGAGTGTTTAACAGAGACTTGGAGTTTAGAGGGTTTAATTCAATATATCTACGAAACGAGCAAATACACTGTATCCATTTGTGAGTTTAATGACGTGTCATTTGGTTTATTGGCGTGGAATGCTCAATAAAATGTTCAGTTTTATGGATATAGAAATGTTTCAAAACTTTATATAAATCCTTTATTCGACTACTGTATGCAGCACATAATTTGATCAACATATTTTCAAATGGATACTTTGGTCAGCGAGATTGTTCAAAGCAGTTTTACAAACTTTGTATATAAGTTTTCAAATAAGAATTACTGTACTTGATTGCAAGTACTTGGGAGATACCAACCTGAAATACTGAAGGAAAATGGGAGATTTAGTTCAGAGATTCAAGATGTTGATGGAATAGATTAAATCAAGCATGAGAAGAGTTATTTACAAAATAGAATGTAATAATAAGGCAACACAACTGGAAACTCGGGAAACAGACTAATCTGAGACTTACTTGGTTATGTACCAAAATGGAAACTGCTTTGTAACACAGTTACTATCCTGTTACATTGCACTATGAAGAAATATGATAAAGAAGATGAATGATCATTACAAGACAATAGAACTTGACAGCCACCTGGGCGAGAGTGATTCCCCATTCAGGATGGCACTGCTCATCTACGTAGCATGAAGACGGGGCTCTATAAAGAATCTTGGGTAAATGCTGATAGCTGTGGTCATACAGAATCTCAAAATCACTTCTCATCCAACTTTTCTTTTATACCTAAAAGGATGGTGGCCTACGGTTTTGAATAAATTCCAAAATCTGAATGTAAAAATCATTAAGAGGTCCATATTCGTTATCGAGAACAGATGAAATGATCGATACATTGGCTCAATCAAAGTTGTTCGCCAAATTGGATCTGAGATCCGGTTACTGACAAGTCTCAGATAAAGAGGAAGATAGACACAAGATAGCATTCAGTGTATGGCTCTTCTGATTTTGTCAGAGCAATCGTAAGGCGTTTGGGACAATGCACCATAACGGGATCCAAGGCAAAGAAAGCATGCATTCCATGGAGATAGACAGCGACCGAACAAGAAGCTTTTGATACCATCCTGACCGCTTGATCTCCATACCTATTCTTACTGAAGCAGATTCATTTCATTCATTTTAAATATTGATGCAAGCACTGGTGCTTTGTAAGCGGTTTTATATCAGGTAACTGAACATGTAATTGCAAACGGTAGTAAAAACCTTACAAACACTGAACGAAATTATCACATCCATAAATTGGTATTCTTGTCACTGACAAGGTTCAAAACCGACACGTTACATAATTTTTTTTATATGGAAACAAATCTAAGGTTGCAACAAATATTAATCGACTAACATAAATATCATTACTACAGCATAGTTAGCTGTAACATGACAGCGATCGATGGATTCTTTAACTAGTTAAGTCAAATGATGATGTAAATTACCTATCATGCCTGAATAAACAATGAGCGTCATTCCAAGAGGACATCGAAGATGTTTGCCAGGATATCACCATCGCTCATCCAGTTCCCTTGGTAGATGGCAATGCCGTCATAAGAGAGGATGAAATCAGTGAAAAAGCTAACGATCTAGAAGATGTCAGCATGAATTATGAGGCCAAAGACAAGAAGAAACAGGAAAAGATACAAACTCTCGAAAGTTGTATCCGAGAAAGACCCCCTAGTTAATAATCCAGCAGCTCTTATACCCTTGTAATCAACTTGCCCTAGGAGCTGTTTGTCCTGGCCTTGTTCTCAGGGAAGAGATCAAAGTGTGGCTAGGAACAGATTCTAGTTATGGCCATATTAAAGAATATGTTCAAGCCATATCCATTAAAAATCAGACTGCAAACACAATGGTGAAAGCATTATTTGATAAGTTTATTGTTCATTTTGGTTTCCATTGTAAAATTCATAGTGATCAATAGAAAAAGTTTCAATTAGAGCTTTTTAATGCCTGTATAAAAGATTAGACCCTGCTCAAGATGGTGAATGAGGCGATGGAGCAGGACAAGAGAAGTGATCTTGCCAGCGATTGACAGGAGGTAGATTATTCATGCACAATAGTATGGACAGGTTTTTTGGGGCATGTGACAGGTACGGCATCACGATCAGCACAAAAAAGACTGAAGTCATGAATCAACCTGTCCTTGGGAAGCCATATTGCCAAATCCAGCTAAGCTTTCGGGAAATTACGTGGGAATGTTTGAGACCGCAGAGGAATCATACCTACCACCAAGCTGAAAGTATACCGTGTTGCAGTGCGCACCATCCTCGCGTATGCCAGCCAGATATGGACTGTCTATAGCAGATATTCCCGACAACTCCCTACAAGTTTGAAATGTTTGATGTTTCAACTAGTTAGCTTCAACATGAAGCTTTTATTACTGTAGTAATAGTCATGAAAAATTTTGAAACCTTAACGCTTTTTCTGGGCTTTTTGTTTGGTTTTTTCTTGTCTCTGTTTTATATTTGCCTCGAAGAAGACTTATTTAGAGTCGAAAGTTCTTAGGCTAGTTAGAAACTAGTTTTGCACTGCTCGTTGTCAGTTTATTGCATCCATGACTATACCTTCTTCCTCTTGACATTCATTAATCAAATTCGCAAGAAATTTCAAATAATAATGAATAGTTGGTCATATATCATTGATTAAATAGGCATGTAACGATTGAGTACCATCGTCATAAACATAATTTAGCCAAGTTGCTAGTATCAATTTGGTCACCACTTGAACTTGTGGTTTGTCTCTTGGACTTTTAAACAACACTTCGTAATGTGCATTTATACTGATGGTGAGATCCGATTTACTTTGTTGATCTGAGGTTTGAGTGATGTAAATAATACTTGCATTACGATGATGTACTTTGGTAAACCAACGTTTAATTTATTCTTCGTCTTTTCCAGCGATGACAAGATTATTTGCGAAGAATTGCTTCAACAAGTTAAGTGAAGTCTTCTTTGTGTAAGCCAATTGCCACTCTTTGTAGCGCCACACAATACGTTATATAGAACGATCAAACAGTTTTGATTTGTATTTAATCACACATTCGACAAATTCGGTTTTGCCTGAACGGATATGTCCTAGAAATCAACACGTTAAAGGAATAGCGAGGATACAATGCCTCCCAAATGTGATGATCTCATCTTTCGTTAATCACTTTAAGAATGGAGGATACAGCTAAAACTTACAAGTTTTATTGAGAAATTTAAATTTACATCAACGACACGAGACATTTTATACATTGTATATATTTAATACTTCATGGTGTAACAATAACAAAATATTTACATGTAAAAAAAAAACAACAATACAAAGGTTTTCCTGTTTAGTTAGTGACAAGCGATCTCTTTGGCAAAGTCAGCCACCTCTTCATTATATGCGTTGAATTGCAGTTATTTCCAGTCACGAACATTCTTCCAGTTCTAAATCTTTTGATGTATCCAACTTGATATACACTCTTCTTAGTAAGCATGAAATTGTCTTCTTAACACCGGGAGTGCGCAAGTTGTATTGATAACAATTCTCAACACATTTAATACATTGAGTTTTGCGTGTGCAGATAGAGTTTTGGCTGCCATGTCTTTGCATGTACTTTTCATAAATATGCCACATACAGTCTGCTGGTGACTGAACTCCAAGAAATCTAATAACAAGCACAAACGCCACACGTCATCCAACATTCATTTGAATCGTCTCGTCTTTGGAACCAGTTCTTCTAAAACAACTTTATAATCCACTAATTCTTGAACACGATTGTCGACTTCATTTCTTAGAATTTGATGAAAAACTGATTAGAAAATTTGTACCATGAGAGGTCTTATCATTTCTTATGGTTACAGTTATGCTCTGCGTTTCATTTGAATCCATGCAAACTTTCTGTAAATGTCGCAGCCTCAAATGTAATCAACGAATTCTATCTTCCGAAGAATCTATGAGGATAATAATCATGGCCTACCCAGAGAATGCAGTGACAGCACGGAGACCATCTAGTACAGTCCATGAAAGTTGAATCTCTCTACTCCCATCTTCATATCACAGTTGAAACACTGCACTTGATCTCCTCGTCCCATGTTAACAAATCCTGCTAAGTTTTGATAATGGGAAATCATGTTTTTGAATGTACTCGATCAACCTTCAGATTCACAATAGCCAGGCAAGCAATGAGCTAGTGATATCCAACGTGGTTTATCAGAGCATATACGAGTTCCATAGAGGGACACACAAACGGCATCGCTTTCGATGTAGTGCGGCAAGGTTGTGCTGGATGTCACAGTGTACAGCATTACTCTAGTCGCAAAGCAAAACATCACACTCAACTTCGTTTAACACGGAGCAACTGGATCCATATCTCTGTTGCTTTCTATAATGCATCATTCTCGGTGAACGTTTGCACTCAAAATGATCTTTCTGCCTTGAACTCTCCTTCTCATACTGGATAACGGTGCCCGATTAAGATTTGGGAAGTTGTACTCGTTTCTGGCAGACAATTTGATGTACTTAAAGGGCTCGATCTCCTAAAGGTTAGAAAAGAATACAATTTTAAAGCGGCATCGAGTACTGCGTAGTACAGAATTGCAGGTAGAGCACAGCATCAGGGATTGAAAAAGAAAGTTATATTGATAGACTGGCAAACGGAGCATAATGATAAGGGTTGAGAATACATGCTTCATTGGCTGAATGGCAATTAAACGTCAAGTGTTTAAAAGATAAGTTTCGTTGATAGAATGGTCATTAGAACATAGCGTCAACGGTTGGAAAGGCACATTCCAGGGAAGATGGCATGTTGAGGAGAAAAGATATCACATACGAACGTTTGAGAATCTGAAACAAAATCTGTTAGAACAATAGACTGAGGACAGTGAAAATACTAAGCTACAATGCGTTGTGCAACGCGTCCAAAACTGAAAATAAATACAGACTAGTGAAAAAGATGGCTCTTGGAATAAAAACCAATAATTGCAAATTTAATGGTTGAAACGGTCATAACTTTTATGTTTATTTTTCTATATAGGACCGCAGGTAAAGACAATCTTAAAGCAGAATCATGCAATATTTAATTCTGTAAAGGTGCAATTAGCTTTCACATTTAGATTTTTACATATTCAAAACTCATAATGGAAAAATCTGGGATTTTCTGCAACATTGTCTTGATTCCTAACAGGTACGATAAAGCCAAACGTGAATCATGTTCCGAAGAGGACAAAATATAAAAAGATGATGACATCTATGAATCAATAGCCAGTCATTTATTATGTTATTCTCTTCTAATGTCCTTTATGGTTGGGCAGTGTCACTAAATACGCCATTAAATACCTTTAGATGCAAAATGAAAACGAACTGGGTATAGAGAAAGAGTATTATATATCACGGGTGAAATGTACTGGCTATATAATTATCCATACGGATATTCAGATAATCAAAACTATCTCATTCGAAAGATTATCTTCTCATACCGAAATAATTTATCTGAACTTCAAAAACCATTCATTGAAGAGAAAATGTAATCAAACCAACTTTTCAAAAGCTAGTGCGTACCTTATAACACAGAACTGAATATGTTATTCATTCCTGAAATCTAAATAGTTCCTTTCCTTTAACTTCGGTCTTCTTAAATTCATTGGATATGCTGATCAATACACACATAGTCCAGTGGTTCAATTGATTCAAAGCATTCAATAAATATATATGAAATCTAGAACGATCAGTGTAATATTGGGTAAATTAAAGTCTTTTCCTATTTAGGGTTTGTCACGAAAAATGAAAAAAAAAATGTTTGGCTTGTATTAAAATGACAAGTTTTTATTAGCTTCCATTAACATAGGAAACGTTTTACTTTTTTTGAGAACAGTATATCTAGGACAGCAAAATATAAAGCAAAACAGTCTAAAAATAAACTTGGCTGCAAAACACGGGCCAAATTCTGACTTAATCAAATATTACAGCCAATGTACTCTCTCGTCACACACTACCATTTTAAATCGGCTCATGAAATGAAGGATGACTAATGTGATAACAGGTTAACCGATAGTCAGGCGGTATTTAGGGTTATTAGAATCGTAACATTTGTAACAAAACTGGAAAATAAAATCTGTTAGGCTTGATATTTACAATTTGGCAACAAAACTTTCCGCCAGTTACACGGGTAACATTTTATGTTAGTGAGAGCATTAACCCTAGACTAGATTTCATACAAGATTTAAAACAGATCTGCTCTTGTTTGTATTCTTAACAGAAAATCAGTTGTCTGTTCTTAAGCGCGTGTTCGTGTATAACAGTATTGCTAGGGTTGTAATGATTATGAAGGTGAGACTATGACCTATGTTTAAAAAGGCGTGGTAGGAAAGTTATAGGAGCTTGACTTTGTTTATTATAAGGGGATTTTATGGTTGTAAGTGGACAGAGAAATTTTATTTATTTATCTTACCCTGTATGGTAAGTGAATGACCTGGTATTGGACAATTCAAATGGCGAGATGGATTGAAAATTTTGAGCATTTTAGTAATTCCAAATGGCGTGTTGGATAGTAAGCGTGGGATAATGGATTGTGCATCACTACGTGCTTTATAGTGATGTATAGTAGATAACTGGGTGATGGATAGTAGATAACTGGGTGATGGATAGTAGATCATCTCAATGCTCAGTTTCTGTTAGAGTTAATAATGCCCTTTTATAAACAAAAAGTGTAGCTTCAATGTTAAATTTTCGTCAGAGGCCATTGTTTCACCTCGAAATTAAACTCTGGTTAGATGCCATGGTGTCATTCCAATGCTAAATTCTCGCTTGTCATTTAATTTACACAGTTAAATATGGCGGCTTAATGTTAAATTACCTATATTACCGTTAAGGGCTGGAGTGGCATATTTGAATCTCCATAGATTTAACATTAGCTGATGTTAATTCCGACTGTGAACTAGGCAAAACGCTAAAAATGGACAAAAATTCGATGGATTTAGTTTTGTTTTTGTTTCTGTGGGGGTTTCTTTTCTTGCTTGGGGTTGGGGTGGGGTGGGTTTGGAGGGTGTGCTGGCATGATTTGGTTTTGCTCTTACAATGTAATTTTCCCACAACTGCACTAATATGGTAAGTCAAATCCTACACGTATTTATCTCTATACAAAATTTTAAGGAATACTGATCTGACAACCATTTTTTAGAAAATTGATCTCAAAGATTAGATATACATATATCCTTTTTAAGATTGGGCATTAACTCTTGAGCGCATTGTTTCACATTCTAACCATGAACTAATTATATTTAACTATACATAATCGTCATCATCGTTTTCGTCATCCTTAACTGAATCCCTCAAAACTGAGTATACTAGTATTTCAGTGTGGACATGTAAAAGGATAAAATACCGCTATAAAATAGTAGTAAAACAGGGACTGCTGGCGTTAAAGATTGTAGGTGTCCAGGACCAGCTTGAAGGATTCTAATGCGGGCTGTTCTACTAGTCGCATAATTGGAGAAGAAGCTATTTGTATAAATGGATGAACCTATTTGGAACTTCTGGTATTTCATGCTGAAACTTCTAGTCCTAAACAAAGTGGGGTTTTTTTTCGGTTGTTTTTTGTGGTATTGGCGGCTTGTTGTTGTCGGTGGTCTTTGTGGTGGCAGCAATTGTTTTAACAGCACTTGTAACACACTATTGGCTGTATCATACCGAGAAAATGGGAGCTAAGTGCCTTTTCAAAGGATATCTCTAGGCTGCCGTCCGTGACTGATCTGAGTGGGTATTTAACCCGAAACCCTTTGAATTACCGACTGAACTACCGTGACTTCCCTTAGATGAAGTAGTTATATGGTATGACTGTGTAGATGGTATGGACTCCAGTATAACATAGCAACTAAAGCCTTTCCCGTTCTTTCTTCAGTTTCTCCCATAATACGATGACTTGGGGCATTGATGTACGCTTCTAGTCCTCTGGTAGCTGAGATTACCAAACCTGGATAGTCGTGCCATGACTGATTTGATGTTGTTGATGTCATATTTCTGTGTGTGGTGCACAGACAGTAAAGACATCCAAGTATGAGTCTAACAAGGGTTTTCTATGCTTGTTTCGTCATCTTGCAGTGGGTTGAATCGTATGTTGTGCCATCAAAAAGACATGGTGAAAATGGCCCTTTGGTGATTTTTTTGTCAACGTGCTAAGTGCAAAACAGGTCACTAGAGATGCTACCTTAAGATATTTCGCACTACTGGCATTCTTCAGCATATGTCCATTGGTCAATAGAGTTGAAAATAACTGGACGTCGCTTCTTGATAATAATTAACACTAGACATGTTGAAAGCCATCTGCCATTTCGACTCCAAATTCTGGAGATAGTCAATGTCGTTCTGAATGGCTGTGTTCTTGGTGGAACGGTTGATTCTGTACAAGATGCAATTGTCCGCATAGTCTGGATGTAAAGTATAAACACTCTTGCAGATCGTAGATACACGTGGGGAATATGACGTCATCCAAGAGTCTGGATGTAAAGTATAAACACTCTTGCAGATCGTAGATACATGTGGGGAATATAACGCCTGCCTAGAGTCTGGGTGTAAAGTATGCACACACTTGCAGATCGTAGATACATGTTAGGAATATGACGTCATCCAAGAGTCTGGGTGTAAAGTATGCACGCACTTGCAGATCGTAGATACATGTGGGGAATATGACGTCTGCCAAGAGTCTTGGTGTAAAGTATGAACACTCTTGCAGATCGTAGATACATCATGTGGGGAATAAGAAGTCATCCAAGAGTCTGGGTGTAAAGTATGCACACACTTGCAGATCGTAGATACATGTGGGGAATATGACGTCATCCAAAAGTCTGTGTGTAAAGTATGCACACTCTTGCAGATCGTAGATACATGTGGGGTATATGACGTCTTCCTAGAGTCTGGATGTAAAGTGTGCACACTCTTGCAGATTGTAGATACATGTGGGGAATATGACGTCTGCCAAGAGTCTGGGTGTGCACTCGTGCGTATTGTTGATACATGTTGAGAATAGGACGGGAATAGAAAGTATGGTTTGGTGGGCTGGTGCAGAGATAACCTTTATAACGTCTAAAAATCCTTTAGAGGATGGAGAGAAAGTCCTCAATCCAGATTTGGGTGTTGTTCTTTAAACCATTGTAATAAAATAGCAGGCGTTGATGCTCCGTCATAAACCATCGAAAACTCCAGTAGGACGAAATCAATATGCTGCTTTTTATATAGGCCCTTTGCTAGGACAGAGGGGGATAAAATTGTGTGTCACATGACCTTCTTTTCTGAAGTCCATGCTGGCAGAAACTTCTGTGGCAGTCACTAAGTGTGTTACCACGTATGATATGTCTCGTTATCTTACATATAATGAAAATAAGGGGTACTGGCCAATAATTTGCTGGTGTAGAACGGTTTCTGTTCTTGAGGATTTCCGTTGTGAGTTAACGTCATTTTTCTGCACATTATAGGCTATACATGGTGGCCAGGATATGACCTAGGAAGAACCTGGGAAAACTCTCGGAAGTACCACCGACCACGGAAAGCTACTGGAGAACCTTCTCGCATACCCGCCTTGTTCGAAAATGAGACGCTATCCCACGCAGATAGAGGTTGGTTGGTTGTTGTGGGGCTTAACGCCATTTTTTAGC
>QKMX01351923.1:0-10981 GCA_003401595.1 Venustaconcha ellipsiformis
ATAATAATAACAACAACAACAACAACAACAACAAAAATAACATTGCACTTGAGAGCGAAATTAACATGCACTTAATCTGACCCGCTATTTAAATTATCAAAGTTTACTTACATGGGTAATAAAAAAGACAAAAATTTTCCATAGCTAATAACGATTTTAAAATGTAAAGACCAAGATAAATTTTCTTTTAAAAAAGTGAAAGTACTTTCTATAGAAAACTGTAAACTCAATTCTGAAAACTGCGGGAACCATAAACTTCAAGTCCCAGAACTCTCATTACAAAGAATTCTGGTTCTCGAAGCTCCATAATCTAAAGTTCCTAAAAAAAATAAACAAAGGTTAAGCCAAACCAAGTGACGCAATTCTGAATTGGATTTTCTCCCAAAAGAAAGCAAAACTGAACAAGGTGTTAACTGTAACCCGACTCATATTATGTTGGTGAAAATTATGGCAGATATCTAAACAAGCGTTATTTCAATCGGAATATCTTTGGCTTTTTACGTGAGATCGAGAAATAAATCTGGGATGTAACAGACCAGTTTCAGAATACCTGAAAATAATGATCTTGGGTTGTCTCGCAAAATCTCGAAATTGCAAAACACCACCATTTCATAGCTCTATTCGGAACTACTTTTGTACACATGATACTATACACTCTGCATCGTCGCCGCTAAGCAAATGTCTCTGCTACTTTACTATCCAATTTTTGAATATAACTCTACGCCGACCATCTCAGAAGTCACGTCTGTGTGTTATTAGTAACAAATTAGTTCCAAATACTTGACCCGATTACTGTGTTTCTTTTCATAACTAGCTAAGGCCAATCTTATATATGCCTTGTGTCGTAATTTAAACCAAAATACAATTATTCTTTTTTTAAAAAGTGTGTTAATGCGTTTTTGCAAAACGTGAAATTGTCTATGCTTACATGAACACTTGAATTGTCAAATTCTCAATTTCGGAGGATCGCAGTTTTTGCAAGTTGTTAAGCTCTTCAAGTACAGAGGGAAGTAAATCTTGCATATAGTCTGCAATCCGATAATGCCAAAATAAAAGTAACCGGTTTTGAAAAACACCGGACCTTAGGAAGTATGGGCTCAATACGGCGAATCATGAAACCCGTCAAATTTACGTATATTTCTACAACTACACCTGAAGTTATTTCTCAACCTGACGTAGATGGTCGAATGATGTTCCGATTGGATTTATGTCAATCTCACCTAGAACGAATATGGTAGAACAGATCTGTGCCTTATAAAATGTATTTTGGTTTGCCAAATATGAAAAAGTTATAATACATTTTCCTTTTGTGTGATTGGCTTCGTTTTTGCAAATTATAATATACAATGTTGATTTACTTATGCAAAAACAATCAAACTATGCTGAAATTAAAAAGGCAACGCCTGCAAGAAAACATAACCAGCACTTCCATTACACTGTTGAAAATAATAGCTGTCCTAGTGGAAGAAAAGTGAACCCAACGCACACCTAAATTTAAAAAAAATCTTCAGTGATCGTAACTATTTGGCGCTAGAGTGTAAATAACAAACAATTGATTTAACGTGGCAATATTTCAATAGGAAATAACAAGTGTAATTTTTTCAGCGTCTAATTTCAAGATGTGACTCGTGCACTTATTTTCATAAAGCATTTAGAACTTAAGTAAAGTTTACCAAAAATTTAATCAGAGTGCTGAAATAGTTATGGGGCAGTAACTGACAAAGACAGAAAAGTTTACAAGAATTTTAGAAGAATTTTTTCATCTGAGAATGCTGCTTACCAATGAATGACAAAATGTTGTCTTTCAAGGCCAAGAATAGTACATTAGATGTACTTGATGAGAAACAATAATTAAAATCATATACCGTGAGTACTCGCTTATAAAACCAGTACAACTGCAAACAACATAAATCCTGATCTGCAGTACCATAATGCGCCTGCTTACAATGTTATTTGGTTCTTTTGTTCTACTGATTCATCCTTACAAACTGGACAGATCCAGATTTTCCGGCGCATTATGCGACGGCAGATCTGGGTCTGTGCAGTTTGAAGTTGGACTCGACGAAAGGACACTGAAATATACTATTACATACTTGTTTTCTTAATGAATTATTTGCATACAATATCAAGTTTGTCATTTTGAAAAAAAATTAGGTCTTATCAAAATTTAATGTTTAACTTAACTGGTGTGCAACAGTCATATTATACATGTTATGTTAGGGGGGTATATACAATAATTCTTTTAAAGTTTATGTTGAATAATGAGGAAATTGCTATTTTCAACTCTAACTGATAAAAGTGAATGGTTTTAGTTGCTAATATATCATATATTACATTACATGTAACCATAATCAATCAACCCCATACTCAACCTCATTAAAAATCAGATTCCCACTGTTATACATGAAGATCTGACAGCTATCGCTTTGGGTCATGTTTTGGTAACGTATGCTATTACCATAACCGCTAATTTTATCAGCCAATCAAATGAAGTCTTGAATAGTCGCGTTTGGAGACTGAGTGGTGTGGATTGAAAAGCAAGATAGTGTACCGAACGATTTAATTCACTTTGGGAGTTTTGAAAGCTGCATTTCCATTGGCTAATTAAAATGTAACCATAACATGACCATCAAGAAGTCGTTGTCAGATCTTCACGTACTACAGCGGAGATCTGATTTTAATCAGACTGCCCCATACTGAAAGTCATGAAAAAAGGGCACAAAATTACTGCTTTAGTTATTGTTCTCATTCTCAAACAAAATGAGTTCATTAAACGGATCCTGTACTGTAATCCACTCAATTTCCGGTTCCGATTCAGGCATTATTACACACATGAATGTTTTCTGCGTTAAAGTATCCGTGGGATATATAATCATCGGAGAGAAGTGCTTGGCTTCTGAAACAAAGTCAATGAGTTTATTGTACACATGTGGAAATTGATGGCGCAAGCTCACACCCCGCTGACGTAATTTCCGCTGCATGTTAATAAAACAGAGTTCCCGTGCTTTCCTATCACGGTCCTTGTTACCGGGAACCGCTGTCAGAATCAGTGTGCTGGGTTCATCAGTTTCTTCCTCAGACTTTTGATGCAAGTGGGCGGGACTAAGTTTCAACTTGGCGCATTTTTGGATAATCGTGTCTTTACGTCTCGGGACGGGTTTGGCGGGAACATCAGGCGGCACAACTATGGCAACATGGACTGCATACTTCAAATCGGGATTATACTGCTGGCAGGTTTGCAGCAAAGAACTCTTATGGTTCCCAAAAATCACAGCCTCTGGGATTTTCTTGGAACTAACGTACACGGGGGGAACCAGAAGGCCCTTAAGTCCATATATGATAAAATTCTCTGCTGCCTCAACATCGGGGAAAGCAAACACAATACACCCTCTACCCTGTGAAAGGTAGCAACGTCTGGCAAGTTTGGAACAGTGGTATTGCAGCTCGGGATTGCGGTTGATGAATCTTATTACATGCTTACATCTACTATTAATTCTGCTATAAATGCAAACCTCCTTATGGTCAGACCAATGTTCTTTGCGGCAATGCTTTGAACAGTAATAAGTAAAGCAGCTGTGGCAAGTTTTGTAAAAATGTTTCGCTTCTTTCAGATTTGTTTCCTTCTTACAATTCGGATTTTCACACTTTACAAGAACATAATCACCCTCGGCACTGTTATAAAAATCAACATTTTCATTACTATCCAAAAAGATATTGTCATTGCTAACACTATCGGACGACTCATAATACTGGAAAGGGGGACTTCCTGGACTACTTGGGGTGTCTTCTGAAATGTTTTTCTGCATTCTTTTCAATGCCGCTCTCTGCTCTTTTAACACTAGTAGCCTATCCAAAACACGATCTAGAGCTGTGATTTCCAGGTTACGACTCTGGTGGACTCCATTTGTCAAACTGTTACTAAATGAACTTAACATTACCTTCATATCTTCTGAGCAATCAAGCTGGTTTCCATAGATACCATACAGATCGTTTCCATTGATACCGTCTAACTCGTTTGCATAGCTACCTGCAATGGAATGTTTACCAAAAGAGAGGACGGGGTCGTTGGTTGATACCTGTAGGTCGTCAAGCTGCTCTGCGAACCCATTAGCCAGGATGCGACTATACCGTCGTTTCTGCAAGAATTCAAACATAAGTTCAGCGTCAGTCTTATTATCATTATCTAAAGCATGCATGCCATTAAAGCCACTCGATATACTGGTGGCATTTACCTTACCTTTTTTACTGTGTGATACAGCACTTGTCAAACGGCTTGCAGGAAATTTGAAAGGGAATCTAAGTGACGTTTTTTGACTCTGCGGTTTGTTACTTGTAGTACTAATATACCTGGCTGTAGTCGAGTTTTGCTCTTGGGAATTACTAACTGGAGACTTTTCGTCCGAAAAATGAACTCTCTGCTGCTTGGCTAACCCCACGGATTTCGAAGGTAATGGTGGCGGTGCGTTGTTGCCTATACATGTATCAGCATTTCTTGGAACAGTCTCGTCCTTTCTTACTACATTAGAGGATGAATTATCCTTCTTTTCTTCAACATTGGGAACACTATTTAGCGTAGAAACAGTTATACGAGTTGCTAAAACATCCGAAACTTCTGGCGACGCTGGTGTTGAGGCACCCTCTTCATTTGATTTTAATGGCTTGTTAACTACTGGTCGACTCCATTCCAAGGTTTTGTGCGGAGTCTTGTCCGTTGGAGAAAGAGACTGAACTGGTTCTGCATGTTTAGGTTCAGCTCTGGATTTGAGTTCGAACATTTCACGTATCTTTGCAAAAGGCACAATGGCAATCGGTTTTAATTCTTTAGTTTTTTCCTTTTGCCTGAATCTGTCGCTTGGCAGTTGAGCGTTTGGCGAGACCGGTGATATAGGGGACTTTTCAGGTGTGGTTGGCAACATAGGAACGCGGATGAGTTTTGTCGAAGTAGACGGGATCACGCGTGTCTTAATGATCACGGTATTGTAACCAGGTGTTGGACAAGGAGATGGAGTCACACTTGGCGTGTTAGAGAAAGAATTTAAAGTTGAGTTTGAACCACGGCATGCGTAAGTCAATAAACTCTGAGTACTACCACTTCGGGAAAAGCTGGATTTCTTATACCAATCAGGAACATGGAGTTTTTGAAGTGATTTGGATATACGTAGTTCATGTTCAGAGGGTGCCTTCTTCAGTTCTCCTTGTATCTCGTCTTCTTTTGCGAAAACCTCGTCGAGGTTCGTCTCCAATGTTTGTAAACTTTTTGATTTAGTCACATTTTTATCTACGAATCTCTTCCTCCTGAAGACGCGCTGCTTGCTCCCAAGTTCGCTCATGCTTGCAGCCCTTTGAAGCGGATACTGAAACGAAAGAAAATTTATGTCTGTATCATCAAAGAACTGCTCATGGGAGACTAAAGAATTTGATTTTAACCCACTAGTTGCGAGAGAGGATACCGAGTCGTACCGAAGTAACTCTTCGAACATGTCCTCTAAGGACTTTGTCGTGTGTTGAATTTCCTCCTTTTTCCGAGGAGAAAACATACAGTCGGCGTGGATGTTGTGAATCTCCGGCTTTTCGAAAGAATGGCCATGCTGTCTGGGAGATGGGTGGCTTAAACGAGATATATCAACAGTATTATATCTTCCTCGGTGTGCAGTCTCCATTATGTCAAAATTTTGAGCAACACTAGCTATATCTGTAGGCAAGCTCTCAGTAGACAACCTGTCTCGCTCGTGTTTTTTCAGGTACCTCCTCGACGATGGTGTATCAAGTAACGAGATTTTATGAAAATTAAAAAGGTCGTCAAAACTCTGATCTAAAGTCAGGTTCTCAGCGCTAAGAAACGTGTTTCTCTGAGCATTGATTCTGAGCCTTGATGGTGGCGTTACTATCTCGGCTGCGACAAACGTGTAATGCGACTTTTCCGGCGTCACAGGCTGAAGAAGTACAGATGTGTATTCCTTCGGACGATGATAGCGTTGAATTCGTCTTTGTACGCCTCTTAACTCCGAAGGCCGTTTTGAAGAAGTACGAATGACCCTTCCGCCTGGAGGGGTAAAATAGGTCGGAATTGTTCCCTTGTTACTATCAAATGACAGCTGCAACTTGCGAATGCTCTGTTCTATATTTTCTAGTTCAGAGCTTTGTTCATTCTGTTCCTTTCGGTTTAATGAATCAAATGAATTTATGTAACCACCCTCGGAGCTTTTTAACTCACCTGAACATTGTTCTAACAACACTGTTGAATTGTCAAGTCTCTCTAACGATTGTCTGTCAGAAGATAGAGCAATCATTGAGGAATCCACTGATTTATTTACAATTTTTGGCATCTGGCCAACATCCATATTATCTAAACCTTCTTTTGGAAGCAAATTAGTTTGTTCTCTGGTGTTCAAACTTTGTAGCTGGTCCGAGATCTGTCTATTTAAGTCATTTGCTACGTTGTCGCTCACAGGTGGTGGTTTATTTTTGTTTTCACCCACGAACAATGACTGAATAGTAACTTTTGTTGAACATTTGTTACTTGTGTGTATTCCACTGATTTCCATATCTGTTACAGTTTGAACTGCCTGTAGGCTATCTCTTGCGTGACAATGATCGTGGATACCTGCAATACATAGCTCCTGACCAAACACGTTCGATTCATGTGTATCTTGACTGACTAATTCAGATCTGCGAATGCATGTTGGTTCTAACTGTTTCGAGAGCAAGGACTTGTCCAATTTCAAAGTAACAACAGGAACTTCTTCTCCATCACTTGTATGTCTTGATTCCATTTCATCAGATACCGACTCTGTTAATGAATGATCAGCTTCAATCTCTTTATCAGAATCTGCTGGCCCATCAAGATCATCGGTGTCTAGTTCATTCAAATGTTGGTCCACTTCTTTATTATCACGATCCTGAATCACGATTTCGATATCGTTCGGTTCATAAATGTAGCTTTCATCTTGAGGGCATGACTTGAAATTTGGTGAGATGTGGGCACATATTTCCTTATTACGCACGGTATTTTCATTGATCTCAATATGGTGCAAAGAGTTTTCATCGTCTGGCTTATCTTTTATTTCCACTGCTTGCAAGTTCAAATTTTTCGCTACATGTATTGTTTCAGCGCCTTCCTGTTTGCCTTCTGGAGACTGTTCCATGTTTTTGAAGACTATCCCATCTGTTGATTCACCAGAACTACAAACCACGCCATTAACATCTCTGATATTAGAGTTCCAATCCTTCAAATAGCTCAATGAATTATCGTCATCAACAATCATAACATCAACAGTCTCCAATACATTTTGAAGATTTTGTTCATCTGGTTCCAATTCGCTTTCTTCCTCAGTACAGGCCGGTTTTATTATGTACCTGTCGAAATCGATTTTTCCATCTACCTGAGTCACGTTGTCGCATGAGAAACCCGAAGCTTCAGCATCATCGTAATCCGTGGTTGTTGTCTTCCGGTTATTACGTATGTTTTGAGCCTGAACCTGTACGTCTCCACATTCGACAGGATCATCTAACGCTTTCTCACACTGTATTTCATATTCATCATCCGATCTTTGACTAGATTCCGACCCCTCCCTCGATGAATCTCTATCAACCACATAAGATCGAAATTTGGTATCTGTGCTAACATCTTCCATCCGAGAGAATGAAAATCCCCTAGCTGTTTCTTCAATGGTAGAAGACGTCCATGCATCTTTATATCCCGGTGATCGGCCGATATACTTAAGATTCGGAATGGTGTCCAGTTTTCGTAGATTTCCTTCATTTCCAACAAAAAGATAAAAAGAATCATCGTCTGAATCTGAATGTTGAAAGCTAGCAAAATCATCTTCATCGGGGTCGTATTCCCTTGGTTGAATGTCTGAACTGTCTGATGAGGAATCGTTAAACACAGGGCTGTTGTTTCTCATGAAATTGTTTGTACGCTCTTTTTTGACAAAAGCGCTATCACACTCTTCAAATGAAGTTTTATAATTAGGGAAAGCATGCTCCATTTCCCCATCAGTGCTATCTTCATTTTCTTTCACTGTTTCAATTTCTGAATCAGGAGAGTACTGTCCACTCAATATACAACTGTCTAAATTTATATCAGTCATTAAAGTTTTCTTCTTGTCTTGAAACGTCTCTGCTCTTTGTAAATTTAAAAGTGAAGTATTTCCCTCGCTTTCTGATGATTGTATTAGCACTCTATCTATCATTGGTGTTTCTAACAAACAATCGTCATCCTCTTCTTCGTCGAAATCATGTGCTCTTGTGTCGCTATCACATGAACGGACACTTATCACTGTTAAAACGGACTCGCTACTACATGACTCGGAATCTGAATAAATATCATCAAAATTATCCAATGCACATGTCCGTATTGGGGAAGGGGGCAAGCAACCCACTGAATGGACTGAAGTGGCAGTAAGAGGGGTCATACTGAAAACAGACATACTATTTTCTTTCGTGTTTTCGACATTCTGGATCAATCTTGCATCACAAAAACCGTCACTTTCCTGCTGTGACTTTAATTCCTTGTTATTTTCTTCACAGAACTGGTTGAAATTCGATGCGACAGTTTCATTGTCCAGTGAATATGAAAAGACGTCTGATTTAGAGTACACATCAGGCCCCTGTCCACAGGGGTCATTGTGGCAAATTTGTTCTGGTTCACTGGCGTGTAATGCATGGCTTGTCGTCTTTTCTTTTGTATTTTGGCAAACATCAAACACGGGCTGATTTCCTTCATCGCCACTTTCAACCAATGAATCATCCATTGTATTGTTGTCATCTTCATCCGAGTCAATTTCATATTCAAAATCATCAGAATCTTCCTCTATTATCGGCTCCAGAATAGACCCTCCAAAATAGCCAGCGTCATCGTAATCCGAATCCGAATCTGAAACTTGAAGTTCATAGATATGCTCATTTTCACTCGAACTGTCATCACTGTCATCTGGATACAAATCCACACATCCACTGTCCTCAATGTTATCTTTTAAATCAAAGTTCTCTATGCCTCTCTCTGAGACTAAAAGCAGATTAACGTGTTCACTATCATCATCGTCTGCATTACCAATTTCTAATTGCTCACTTTCTGAACTGGTTACAAAATCATTCACTGTCCTCCGTGTATGAACACTTTCGTCGTCAATATCGTCTTCCCACCGATACTCGTCCCATGTGGGAAGTACGGTATCGTCCGCTTGTTGATCGAAGCAGTCAAGGTCACTGTGGGGCGAATTGAATGCTGTAGTCTGTGAGCAAGGAACAAATTCATTCTCAAAATCGTTGAGTGCTCTGTCTGAATCATTCACTTCACTGTTATTGATCGAAGGGGTCTCGTCACCCAGATGTGTTTCTTGATCCCCTAATAAACATACACCTTGATCGGAATTTGATTTATGTTTTAACTGGACCTGTTGTGAGGGCACCGACATAGGCTGGCCCCCCTCCGCTTCATTTCCCTCCTCCAAGAGTCTCCATGAAAACATAATAGTTATAATTGTTGCTATCGCAGCCGTTAGAAACCTCTCAAAAGCCCCATCGCCACCGATCCCACTCGTTCCACCGACACCCCTTCCTATATTATCCATCTTTAATATCGTTTGATGTTACCGACACAGGTTACGCTATTTACATTCTTATAGCACAATATATCAAGGTAAAATTCAATTCCAGATTACTTAACTCCATACTGATCACATAGACAGTAATCCCAAGAGCATTCCTCCTACAATCCAGATAAGTTCCACACTGATCCGTCCTGAAAATCCCAAGTATATATCCGATAGTTATTTTCTTCCTTACACGGCTTGTCACCGTTTAACAAGTCAGGCATCATATTGCCTGTGGTATGACAGAACACTTTACGGTCACCTACGTTCAATTGTCCAATGAATGATACCAGTTCAGTCACGTGGCAGGCCTAATGTATACATTCCATCTATTCGTTAGTTCACCTTGATTAATAAATGTGTGGTAGGTATACAGCAATACATTTGCAATGCCACATATTTTCTCCCAGACAGAAAACGAAAGCTTTATAAAAAAAACAATCCTCTCAATATAATTTGACTGAGTTTTAGCGGATAACATTGAAGTTTCTATTTCGGTACGGCATAGTACACATCCTCTCTCGCTGTGATCTGAGTAACTAATGAAATCTATCGCAACGTATCTAAGCAATGTGGGCAAAACATGTTGCAACTGATGGTTGCTGAGGCTTGGCACAATAAATAACGTATCATCTAATCAGCAGCTGCTTCATAAATTATTCAAGAATAAATCGATATTTAGTGAGGTGAAAACACAAGTAATGTTACTGGGCAGTTGTTGCTTTTTATTTTTATTTTACTTGCACAACTTACTTGAGTTATCAATCGATCGCCAGGTAAACAGGTAAATCAGAATTTGGAAATTTAACAGAAAAGTGACAATCTATTATTTTTATAATAAAATGTCCTCTCGTGACCCATTAAGGATACTTGTGAATCAAGAGCCACCAAATGAGGTACAAGTATCCCCGGGGAAGCTGACAGGGTAAGAAAACTATGACAAAATTTTGGGAACCCACAAAGGTCACAGGGCCAACCGCGTCACAATTTGTAATTCAAAATGGCCTACTGGATAATACTTTCAGGGGCCCACAAATCCTGTCGCGGCTGCGATTACTGCGATTATTCACACTCTGTATATATTGAATAGTACTCGTTTAAATTTTATATATATATTTTCTCTTTAAATTGTAAGTTTCTGCGTTTTTATTCCCATTTGATACAGATTTGTTTCTAGCCTCTGACAATGATTCTGGTCACAATGAAAATGACAGGACAAGTAATGCTAAGTAATGTAAAAGAGACAAGTAAAACGCAGACACGTTAATACAATATGCATAGTTAAAAATTTGTGACTCGGTGTATGTCAGATTGCTTTTGACAGTACTTTACGGACTGTTTTTCACAACAAACGTCAACCCTTGATAATATTCTAATATTCTCAT
>QKMX01351924.1:64150-76714 GCA_003401595.1 Venustaconcha ellipsiformis
ACCTGCTCAAAATGGCTGCTGTTTACAGAGGCATCAAAAGTTGCTTGTATGTGAATCGGGTAGAGGCGTCAAAAGCGTTTATATGCAAATCAGGTTAGAGGCGTCAAAAGGCATTTGTATGAGGTAAAGGGTTAATTAGCTACAACTGCCCATATTTAATGAAAAAAGATTGTTTTGTTTATAAATGCCAAATCAGAAAAATCAACTTCACTAAGTTATCATACACTGCATGTCATAAATATTACCACTCTGACAATAACCATAAATTACTTGAAATCGTGTCTGTCTCTTTGCAAACTTCTGCATATAAGAAGTATTAACAAAAGACTGATGTACTTGTTTATACTAATCCAATTATGAACTCAGTTTGATAACAGTTAAACCATCAATTGCTGAAACAATAATTAGCATAAAAAGATTTTTTAAAAAATACCTCCAGGTGCTTGTTTCTCATGAAATTAATTGCCTCTTTTATCTTGGTGACCATGCTGGGGCCTCGTTTGTAGCCATACTGACCACCAGGTCTCTCTTGTTCCAAGAAGTTCTGTAAAACAATTGCAAGATATCATGTACAAGTATGGTAAATGTACTTGCTTCATCCTTTCTAGACTAAGCAGTCCAAATGTGTCACACGAACACCAGAAATCTGACTATACAAGATCAGAAGAAACTAGAAATATCTTTATGGAACATACATACCTATTCAGAGTGACCTAAACAACAAAGCTCAACCTGACAGAGAGACAGTTGGCCAAGGCTAACACTACTGTATACACTACTTCAACATTCATAGACAGACATAAAAATGTTAGTGAGGTATGACATCACTAGAAACTTCTTTCAATCATTTAAGTCTCTCCACATTTGTTGGCCCAGACAATGCTAGAATCAAAATGGTAGTTGAAGAAATAGTGTAAATTAATATTTGTGAGTGACCTTGTATAAAATGATGAAGAAACAACATACAACTTCCATGTTAAATTTCCTACTCACTTTCTTTCACTCTATACTGGGTCAAAACTACATTAAAATATATAACTGTTACATAAGGATACAAGAGACCAATCTGCATTGGCCAATATAATGATGGTATGGCTGGCTATGGTTTTAGTCATTGGACATTGCAAAAAGATGCAAAAAAAATATATACATTTGCATAATAATGTGTGTGGAAACAAGTAGATATAATCAAACAAATATTAACAATCATATGAACTAAGCTTAGTTTACCCTTATATAATGGACCCCACGTAAAAGATGACTCAGGAGTGGCCTATCAAGAATGAGGAGATCGACATTGTCCTTTGAGAGGCAGAAACTGGGCAAGAGATATAAAATGTTGGCAAAGACTTAACTTTCTATAATACCTGTATGGAGACTGTTGGAGTGCTAAATGCATGCTTAAAGACCCATTCAGCCTCCTCTTCTAGTTCACCCTCTTCTGTCTCCTTCACAGGTATCTGTCTTAACTACAAATATAGGTAAATGATACATAAGAAAAAAAGAAACATTTCACTGGTTGGTTGACAGAGTTGAATTTAAAGGCAAAGGACTGATGGGAGTAATGAACTTTATCTGTCTCCTTCACAGGTATCTGTCTTGACTAAAAATATAGGTAAAAGGAAGCATTTCACTGGTTGGTTGACAGAGTTGAATTTAAAGGCAAAGGACTGATGGGAGTAATGTACTTTATCGAGAAATATATAAATCCTATTTCCCTAAATCACATTATTGTAAAAACTAACCTGCATTAAAAAACTATATGAATTAACAGGCCAATTTCTTTCACTAATCACAGGCTGATGCTGAAGACAGGTTTCAATGGATAAGATATTTACATCCAAAGATTACATAATTAAAACATTATTCTACAAATGACAATATAATTTCATAGGTCTTAATAATAATCTTCACCCAGAAGTATATAAATGCAAATGTATATACCTGAAATCTCTCTGGCATGTCTGTATTCCTTATCTCATTATCTACATCAGTAAAGAATCCTCTCTCCAGTTCACTGGGCTCAAATACCTGCACATAAATAAACACAACTTAAATTTATTACACAAGGTAACTAATGGCAGTGTAAAGTAAGTCAATATATTATCTAAATAAAATTATAATTTCACTGCACTAAAACATCTGATGGTAGTGGAGTCGATTTATAGCACAGCTACACTCAGAAGGTATTTACTATGCACAGGAAAGTAAAGTAAATTCCATGCCAAAGAATATTGTAGTAGCTGATCTGGAATGATTTTCTGGCATAACTGAATCCACACCATTTTGGCCACGAGTCTAATGCCTTAACCACTGAACCAATGCTTCTCCCATGCTACAACATATGTGCCAGCTTATCTAGTCTATGCTATTTGTACTACTAATAATTTCCAAAGAAAACTGAATTCCATGATCTGCCAGCCAGTACATTAATCAATGGAAGCCCTGGGTCTATGCTGCTGGCAGTACGAAGAGAGTACAGAAAAAAATTAGAGCATATAAGTATTACTAATATTGTCAAGAGATACCAGATGCTGGTGCTATTGATAACCAAAACTGCTGGAGATTAAAATTTACAAATTGGTGACAAACTGGCAGAGATATTATGCCATGAGTATGCTTATCAGGAAGTGAAGTACAAATTTTTCAGAATCCAGGCAGCCTAATCAGAATCAACATGTTCATTACAAGTAAAAACATTCAGATAATCTTGATATGGGCCTATACGTACCTCAACATAGTAACCTAAAAAATCCAACATGGTGAACCCATTGCTCCAACTTCAGAACCTTGAATTCCTTTCAACGACTCTGACCAAAACAATAAACACTGGCTTGCCTCACAAATTATCTGCATCTTCCTTTTCTCACAATCTCTTTCACCATTTTACTCCTATTCAGTCTAAATAACTGCTTTTTGTTATCCAAATGGTTTCTGTATTGAGAAACTATATTCTATGAAGCAGTCCAGCATACTGGTGCTTATCTAAGGCATTTAAGGCAGTTTAAAAGCTTCTTAACATTATCATTTTTAACACCATCCTCTTCATTCTTATTATCACCATTCTTTTTTTTATCATCATCATGATCCTGATAATTATAAAAAGACATGCTCACCTCAAAGATTCCCTTTTTGGTTGCCTTTCGTCGATTTTTCTTTGTCCTTGGTCGACCTTCCTCTGCCTCCTCTCCTTCAACCTCCTCTTCATACTGAATAAAAGGTGATAAAACCAAATATTCCACAGTCTTCTACGATCTGGATTGTGAGGCTAACTGACAAAGTCCACAGCAAATAAAGACTATGATTTTTTCAACTAGAACTTATGAATGAACCAATAATGTTGATATCTGAGCATTCTATTTTCAATTGGTACAATAAGCTTCAACATTTTATCATACATAGAGATCAGTCCTGAAATGTTTATGCTGTGATTTATTTTGAAATTATCCAAGAATTTTTTTTAAAAAAAAATTAAAGTCACAGTTGTTTTTCAAAGTTCATCAAATACAGTAAATGCATACTTGCTAGTTTGAATCAAAAAAATATTTAGCCAACGATATATACACAACAAACTTGTCTCCATATATTACAAATGCTAAGTTATCAAAACATTTCAAACTAATTGAGCATGAATTGAGGTCAGCTGAAGCAGTTGAGTTAATGTTTGGTAAGAAATGTTTAGCCTGATGTTTTTTGTCTTATTTAACTACTTTTTAATTATGAACACCTTCAACAAAAAAGTGAAATTTAAAAGAACAACAAACAATCTTGCCTGCTGAATTGAATTTGGCAACTAGTGACAATATAGTCAACGTTTTTTAAAAAAAACTATATAAAACATGTATAGAAATATCATATATCTTAAGTTGGGCTGTTCCATTCAGACATGCATGGTACCCCAGGAAGAAAGTATTTTATTGAATATATACTAAGGTGCTTTAATTGCTCATATGAAAATGATATAAATTCTAATTGCATCTATGAGAGACTATTCCTTATTAAAAATGCCTTCCCTGGATCCCAATTAAGTTATACTGGAACAGCCCTTATTTTGAAATTCTCTGTGCCAGTGGGCTAATGCTTTGTAATCACAACTCTTAGCATGACCAATGACTTTGTGTCAAACACTACTTGACTTGCAAAGCTCGGTTCAAAGCTCTATTAATTTAATAAACAATTTCCCAGAATGCCATATCTCAACTGCTTCTCTAGTGCATGACATGTTCTTACAAATAAACTCATTTGAAATAGTGTAATGAAGAAAAAAAACTCAGGTCAATGTTAATTTGGTAGCTGTGGATAACCCAACTAAAAACATCAATGTGATCTACATCAAATTTCATGCCTAAAAGCTAAAGTATTAGAGCTGTAATGTAAATGTAAAATTTATGATTAGGTCATCACAACAAGTAGATCAGTGTGACTAGATGTAGCAGTGGTCAGCTCTAATCCTCAATATAACTCTGCAATTGAGTTCTATAGCTAAATAAGCAAATGTCTAAAAATTGGTGTTAAATGTGAGGCTTTAAATATTCCTGCAGACAGTGTGCAATAGACCAATGTGATCTACAATTAGAAGCAGTTATGTGGGTTTCTAAAGACTAATACCATCTTTATGTGTCACAACTCTAAATAGTGTCTAAGACATGGTACTATATGCAACCAAGTTGGCACTACTGAAAAGTACTACTTAGGTTTTATCCATGCTCTGCACCTGAGATGATGCATATCTTCTTGCGCAAAATTGCACAAAACACAATTAAAGGCATAAAACTCAAAACACACACACACACAAGCATGCATGCATGCATGCACAATTATACATATATGCACACACATTTTGATAAAACCATGTACATAATACACAACAGAAAGATACACATTTATATAAGAGAAATTTACCTCATCTTCAAACTCCTCTTCATCCTCCTCATCCCCATATTGCTCAAAATCCTCAAAGTCAAAATCCACACCAAAAATATCCTGAGCCTCTTGCAACAACCTATAATTTCACAAAAAAGATACAAAATAGGACAAGTTTATATGCATTTTCCGTACCCTCATTCTGACCTATAGTTTCCCCCACAATTCCAAGCCACATTGTTCCATATTATTTGCATGTCCCATGATAACATTTGATAAGTGAGGTAGTGTCAACTACAGTCAAACCCGTCTACAGCAGCCATTCATGGGATAAGACAAAATTGCCTTTATAGACACGTGACCACTGAAGGCAGGTTCATCAGCTATAGAAAAATTGATTCATAATAAATTTATGTATTATGAAGCAAATAGCATTAGTATTTGTATTTTTAGTATTAACATTATTTCACATGGAATTAGTAGTAGCAGTAGTAGTATGTGTGTGATTTAGATTTTCAATGTAGCTATAACAATATTTTAGTTGTATCGCTATGATGTCTGCAGTGTGACAGTTTATAGTGAGTCACTGATCTTAGTTTGTTTTCAGTACATCTCCATCACCATTTCAATTATAATGTCTGAAACATCCATCACCGATTTCAGCATGTTTGATTGTCCATGATGAATGCAAACCCTTTCAGTTCAAGTATGCATTCATGTACTTCATGCAAAGTGCACAAAAATGATTTTTTTTTTGTTTTAGAGCAGTTGGTATAGTTAGGCATGAAAACAGGTGTTCACATTCAGAACAACTGACAGATTAAACTGCTGCTCAAATTCACTGAGATCAAATGACAGCTTTCTTTTGCAATCTCTGATAATTCGGGAATGAAATGAAACTTCCTGGGACTATTGTTAATAGTACATAGTGTGAAAAAAATCCATTTAGTTCAGGCCAAATATTTATAGAGTGTAGCTGCAAAATTCATTCAGGCAATCTATTTCACTAAAAGTGTTCTAATATACAAAATATGCTTTTTCCACACAAATCTCAATTTGTTAAGTGGTGGTGTTCAATCTAGCTATTCAGTTGGCAGCTCTGAGACCGAAATTGCTGAAAATCTCAACCCTCAGAAAGTCTCACAAGTGAAAAAAAATCAACATTTGTTATAATGGAAAACTGATTCCCACACACAATAACATCCTGCTGTTGAACTGCAAATATGACAGCTCATTATTTTGACAGTGTAGTGAATATTCAATATTCTTACTTACAAAGAGACTACATGATGTTGAATGGCATACAATACAAAAAAAACTGTTGATTCCCTAACATGTCAACTAAATTTCAAATCTGCAAATGCCATAGACTACAATATACCTTTCAGTCTAAGAGAATTACAATACTTTTCGATCAAATGCATAATACTTCAGTAGGACCAGATGATAACCACTATCAACGTTTGAAACACTTACCTGATAGTCCTCAAATAACTGTCAAATGCTTTCAGTTAAGAAACTGGCAACTTCACATCTTCATCTTGGCAAGAAGCAACAGTGATATCACTACCTAAACCTAGGAAGGACCAACCATTACTTGCAACTACTGTCCTATAGCATTCATAATTTGTATTTGCAACACCATGGAATGGATGATATCTTGAAACGAATGAATTACTTTCTGATGTTCAGTTTGAATTCAGATGCAAGAGAACCATAAAGGACCATCTTGTCAGACTTGCGCTGTTTATTAGAGAAGCTTTCATCAAGAAAGAATGTATAGCTGCAGTCTCTTTCAATGAGGATCAAGCTTATGATCACAAAGAACTATGGCATAAAGAATGACCTATTCAACTTAGGAACAGATTGAAAGGTCTTTCTATGGTCAGAGAGTTCATTAGTAAGATCTAAACATGAGAAGAAGTCAATTAAAAGGTTTTCAACTTTTAGTAATGGTGCCTATAGATGATGCTGACTCAGCATTATTCAGACAAATTTTGAAAAACCTTAGTGCCTGGAGGCTTTATGTAAAATGTGGTAAAAATCCATGGACAGGTTTTTGAGAAGGTGAATTGGCTCATTAATACATAAAATTCAAAGACATCTTTGCCAAGATTCTCTCTGCCAAATTGAACAAATTGTGTCACATGGATTTTTAAAAGTTACCTAAAAAAAATTTTGCTAGGATAATTTCCAACAAATCCAGTCAAATTTTGTTGATTGGTCATTGAGAAGATGTCATTTGAAGGTTGAAAGAGCTTTATATCAGGACACATTCCTTCAAACAGGTCAAATTCTGTGGAGCTGTTTTTGAGAAGTTACAAACAGCAATTCTGAATGCACAATGAACTACTGATGATGGCTCATGGTAAGAATTTATGGCCAGGTGTAATAGAAATTCACTAACCAACATAAGTTTTTTTCTGCATTTAACAAGAGGAATCTATTATCTTCAACCTGTACAAATTTTATAAATTTTATAATGCTCATTCAGCTTTTACATTATGGGCAATTATAGACATACAATTTTTACCCTAAACCCTTACTTGGGATAGACATTCAACAAATAGTGCAAACAAATTAATACCAAATTACACATCTTTACTTTATTTTGCATTAACTGGAACCATATCCTTGTAAAACTATCAGTTTTTCAAAAAGTAAAATACTCTATCACTTTACAAGCATTACCCTTACATTTGTGGATATGCTTCTGAGGGGAAAATGATCTACTTTCTTCACACATGTTCACTAGGTGTTTCAATTCATAATCTGAACAAACCACAAAATCCATAAAAATTGTTACCACCTTAAATAAATTAATTCTTAGTACTCGTCCCAGGTGGCTTTTCCATTTAAACACACATGCTACCCAGGCCGACCATTTTCAAGAAACAAATATATGCAAGGGTAGTTCTAATTATTCTAACATTTAACATAAAAATCATACAAATTTTTTAATTGCATGTATGAGTGACAAAAATGAAAGCCAATCCCTGGGTCAGAAGTACATTTTACCGGAATAGACCCAATACCAAATCTGACCTTGATCCAAGATGTCTATAAATGCTTGTTGAGCAGAACAAAGTTCTTGACAAGACTTGTAGATGAGCAATCTCTCCATAAAATATTACATGGTTATACAAGTGGTAAGAATTTCTCAGGTACAAATGTGAAAGTCAATATGTTAACTTAAAATGGTATGCATCATACATCTGAATTATAAAGATGTGAAATTTCAATATTAAAGTTACAGCTACATCATAATGGCATTTTAATGTTATGATAACGCTAAAAATATCACTAGGAAACTTACGAGTCACTGTGTATGATGTGTTTCTTCTTTTTCTTGCTGGTGATTGGTTGTCCATCTTCTCCAACGATGAAATCATCCAAATCTTGAAATAAAAAATATTATTTAAGAAAAATATAATAAGGTATACATTTTTTATCTGTATATAATTCACACAAATGTGTGGCAAATGTAGATGAATGTTGCACTTTCCAGAACCACTGTGCACAAACTTCTGCACTGTCCCAAGTGTTAAACAAGTTAGTAGAATTTGTTATCCAATCAAAATCAAAACAAAGTAAGTTTAAAAAAGGAAGAAAACTTCATTTATAATTTGAAGACAAAATGGGCATATTCTGAAATGTTATGATATTATTACCATCTTCATCCTCAGAGCCAAGTTCCTCAAACTGATTTTCCATAGCCTTTCGCTGTGATGCTACTTCATCTAATTCTTCCTCTTCACCCTCTTCCCCCTGGAACAGCTCATTAGCGATTGCCTCCCTTTCATCACCCTCCTGCTCTTGTTCCTTGTCACTGTCTTCATCATCAGACAGCATACGAATACGTTTATGCCTTTTGGCCTGTAAAAGAAATTTATCGTTTTATTTAAAGTAGGGGTACATTTAAAGATACAAGATTATTGTTTAATGGGCATAGTTGTTCCTACCCATATGGGATAGTGACAAAATGGGGTCCAAATGTTGCAATAAAATGTTAGGGACCTGAACTTGTCTTTGGTCTTTTTGATCTTATTTTGCATATTAATATGGTTGGAAGAAAGGAAATATATCAAAAGATATAATACAGAAACAAATTTTGTGGAATAGGAGAATATATTCTCCCTCTGTGGAATATGGAAGAGGCAAGAAAAACATACACCTACTGAGTGAGACACAGTGACTGTATTAGGACTGTGCATCACCTACTTGGTCGTAATATGATGCACGTCATAACACTGGGGTTGTGACATAATATGTACCACAAGATGCATCAGACCATTAGCAGTGAACTGTTACACCTCTAGTGACTACATCATGAAAAGAAATCTTACTACTATAAATGAACTAAGGCCTATCTAGCTCACTGTGGAGATCAGGCAACAAAATGAAGTTTAATCCAGGTCCAGTCTATCATCAGACAAGCTAAAAATGTGAGCAATGACAAGTTTCTTTTGAAACAATTGGTGACTTTCAGATGTGGTCAAAAGGCCAACACTAGAGTAAAACTAATCTAAAATTACTAGCAACTCAACAATAAATTAAACTAGGTCCAATCAAACGTTCTGAGCCAAATACAAGTGTGAATTCTGTTAGGAATCTGCACCAACAAAGAAAACTTACTCAATACGGGCATTCAGAATCAACATTGTAGTCACCCAAAAACGAATTAGATTTCACTTCCAAGGTAAATAAAATACAAATAACCAAGGGGGCTAAGGAATGTCAAGGCATGTGTTTACATTACAAATGCAAATGCAATGATGGAATTGCAAGGGCAAGGCATAACAATGCATGAAGAAATTTACACCTGATATAAGACCAACCCAATGCTCTGTAAGTATGCATGTATATCCATATTTACAGCAACTGGGACATCAATATCTGGAATGCTTCAACAAAAACTATTTAATATTTAAGGCACAATATAAAATAGTACAGCAGAAAAAATATGTGTGTTCCAGGAAAGCTTTCTCACCTGCATCTGTGTAATGATGCATCCCCCATGTATATAACTTGCAAACAAATTGCTCACAAAATTTGAATGATGCCACAACCACTGCCTGACCAATGATAGTTGTCTCACCATTCTTGTGCTGGTGAGATAAAAATGTGATCTCCAATATTCATTTAAACAGTCCTAAAGAAATGAGCTGACTCTTACCCTCTTGACTTTGATTCCCAGGTTTTCCTCAATGAGGTCATAATCTTCATCTTCCAACTGGTCATCTTCTTCCTCCTCTGACTCATGTTTACGTTTGTTGTCATCTTCCTCTTCATCCATCTCTTCTTCTTCTTCTGGTTCCTCATTAATAAAGTCCTTCATTTCCTCAGCAATTGCCTCTTCTATAAATAATTAAAGAAAATGAAGAAAGATTATAACAAATTGCAACAATTTGTATGGGCTATTCTATTAATATTTGCCTCATACAGCAGATAGGTGGACACAAGCAAATTAATTTTATAGTAGAGATGAGAGTACATCATCTCATATTCTTCTTTCTGATGCCAACTTCTCCATCCATTCATGCAACAAAAAAAAAAGCACTGCCCCATTCGCAGTATCCAGTTTTGCTATTTTTGTCAACTCCATGAGGTTTAAGAAGTTAAAAAGTTCAAACATGCAGATTCAGGAAGATATCATGACTAGCCACAAGTACAACACAAATTTTCTGTAATCCTATGCAATGATGCTGTTGCTAAGGTATTGGATTCATGAACAAAAGGGTGCAGGTATAATTCAGATCAAGTGGTACAATTCAAAATGATTGCATTTTTTAAGTTCTTTATGTAATAATATTTTGGTTCCACCCCTCAAGCCAGACAGGTGGTGATGCATGATATGATAGAAAATCCTGGTGATTGACAATGACAAATGCAGCAAAAATGTTTCTTGCAACAATGTCCAATATATCAAGGTATATCTGACACCAATAAAACTGTTTTCATTGCTAACACAAAAGTGGCACCTTGATCTTACTGACAGCTTATGCAGTTTGATAATAAATGCTGACACCAAAAGCAAGGTTTTTGAGTGGATTCATCTTTTTCCATAATTAACTTACCATCCTCTTCATCTTCTTCTTCATCATCATCATCATCTTCTATAATTCTCTTTTTCTTTTTTTCCTTGGACCTTTTCTTTTTCTTTTTCTCCATGTCAGATCCCTCATCACTGCTGTCAAGATCCTCACCTGAGGATGTCCTGTCCGATACCTCAGCTTCATCCTCAAAAAACTCGGACATCTTCTGTTGAATGCCTCAGCTGTTCAGTGTTTTTGTATTAAATCCTGCAAAGGACAATGGTTAAAATTTATTACTTTGTGCTATTCTAAGGACAAGATACTCAAAAGTATCAAAAGTAAATGGCACATTACTACTCCCTGACCTTTGAGCTAGGGAACTGACATATGATGTGGATCTAGGTAAACACTTCATCACATATCTGTATGCATTAAATTTGAGTGTGAGCCTGTACAAAGGAACAAACCACTGACCTGCATTATCTCTTTTGTTAAGCCATGAATTTCAATCAGGGGGTATCATTTTTGGTTCAAAAGTTATATTCCCGACCAGGATACAAATCAAATTAATAAATCCATGAATGTGATATTATTAGCCTATCCCATACCAAACTTTCCATACCTGATTTAATTCCTCAACCTCACATAACCATTTCCCTCTACAAAGAATTTGTTTTGAAAATCTGAGTCTTCATATTTCTTCCCTATATGCTAATTAGGAAATAAATGCAGCAGAATTTTCACTTAAGATTTCACCAGTTAAAAATGAAGTATGTGTTCTCATATTGTGCCAAGGCCAATCAAAATTATTATGACACTTATGTCAGCCAATGAAATTGTCTTTAGCTTCTTTGAAAATGAGCACACTCTATTCATGAAGCAGTATATCCCATACTCCATAGTCTAAAATTATCTGTAACCATTTTTCATATTTTAGGGACAAGTCCAACAATACAGTTATGAAGTCTTCATCCCAAGTATTAGGAATTTTTCATCATGAAATGAAAAGTTTGTGGAATTTTAAACATGCAGGGTATTTGGATGGTAACCTGCTGAACTGCATCAATCACTTTTTGCTGCAATCTATTTTCATATGTTCCTTGATTGCAAATATAACTGTAATACCATATATCAATTTTGTTTTTGTTTTGAAGAAAAGGTGACTTTGCAAAAAGTAGCAGTAGTAGAAAATTATAAAACTGGTTATATGTAGGGCATATTACTAGTGTATTTTTTAAAATGAATATAGCAAATAAATTAAGATCATTTCATGAAATTTCAAATAATGTTTGGAGAAATTTCAGTAATTATTAGAACCTTGCATGCTGGGTGATACAGTAACAAAACCAGAGGTGCATACATCAATATGGCTGCACTTAAGTAAAACACTCATGCTGTTTTTCTCTCCATTCTTTTCAATCATAATTTAGTTGTCTCCTTATGCTGCCAATAATTTTGTTTTGATATTCGTTTTACTGATATACATCATGCCATCTTTTACTAAAGTGGACAAAATATTTGTGAAAGGTAGATCAGTTATTGTAGAAAACATGTTCGTGACATATCTACATATAAAAGAACTTCAAATATATTTCTGAACAAGATGGTACTTATTGTAATCATTCTTAAATATAATTCATCAGTGTATCCCCCAGGGGTGTAAAAC
>QKMX01351944.1:0-11894 GCA_003401595.1 Venustaconcha ellipsiformis
TATAGACTATATGTTATAATAATTCAATCCAGGCACTCATTGTTCATTGCATTTTCTTGATGAAGTTATTTGAATTATGTAGTTATCTTACAACATTGCTAATTCAAGATAGTGTTAAAATTTACTTTTGCTATGCAATAAATCCCAGCAAATCCATTCTGACACTTAATCATTGAATTTTATTAGGTCCTTAGCACACGATTGATGTTGAAATCGTTATTAGTGCCCCACACTTCATAGATGCAATAATAAAACTAGGGTGTATAGTAGTAGTAGAATAGAATGAGGTTTATATGCCAAATCCCTATGATTGCCCACTCCCATGCCCCACATTACTGTAAACAAAAACGACAGCAGTTTTATTGAGGCAACGGCGTCGATTTCATTACTGACACGATTTTCATTTGGAAGAAAATTATATTATTTCTTATCCAGAGGATTAGCATTGGCATTTGAAATATTTCAAATAAAAGAGACTATCTGCATAGTCAGGGATATGATAGCAACCTAAACGATACTAAAGAACAAAATTTGGTTTGGCTGAAACAAAGCTCACTATTATCTACTTCTGCGGGTTTTACTTGAAATCACTAGTGATTTATATTTATATTTTCACACAAAATTACTATATCTAACATTTACACAAAATTCCAATCCGCTATTATTAACACACTGGGCTTTTTTACATGTCACAAGTGGGACTGATAATAATGTGTTATTAATAACTCGCTGAGATTTTACAAAATTAATCAATAATTGCATCGATCACAAAACGCGCTCTTCTGAGGATGGACTCGCATAAATTTTCAGACAATCGAGATCGTCTGTTTCTCAGTTCTGACATTACTAATCTGCCACCTGTCGACATATTTCAAAATTTAAGTTTTTCCAATTAGATAGATTTCATCGTCATGATGGAACAAGTACTGATTAACCTTACTACTAATGAGAGAGCCAGGTTCTACCATTTTGGTTAAGTTTCTATGTCAGACTATGACTTGGTTCGACATAAGAATCCTTTAGTTCATCATCCATTGTTATATTTTTGCATTTATTCTGTGATATTGAATTATAAAGATTCTCAGCAGAATTAGAATGTGAGTGTGTGACCAAGGTACGCTTAATAAATAATCCGAATTTTCTGTTTGCGCCAGAGACAGCTTTATTTTATTTCTGTTCCTGAGAAACGGTCTGTACATTTCATTGTCAAGCACAATTGTCATATGCTTAACTTGAAAAAGAATTCTTTTCATCTTTAATGTGGTATCTTCCACTATAATAGCTTCCGTTATTTTTACATTTCAAAAAAACATTTGCTATCCTTATTTTCACACAAATATTATCTATTCTTATTATGTGAATGAAATAGCTAGCAATTTCACACAAAATTGACTGAGCATCGTTTTTCGTATATTGCAACTATATTCGGTATAATATTTATAAACTTTTCACCTCTGAGATAAGCTCTGAATTTATTAAGAATTGTATTATGTCACTATTGCTATTTTACCTGACATTTTTTGTTCTCGTATATAGGCCCGATCTTTTTGTCAACCTCTCATAAAATAATAAATACCCCCCGGTACTATAACAAAAACAGGATTTAACGTTCCACCCACTGAAATAATTCAACTCGTTATTAATAACATAGGAATATTAATTCAGCGTGTTTATTATTTTATTATACAATTGTCTAAGTTGTCAGGAAAAGCAAAGTTTGTTATGGTAATATTTATAATATTTGACTAGCTCGTTCTCATCGTAGTCCTGGAGACCGACTGAAATATGATTAACTTTTTGTTTTCGTCATTATTAAACTGTTTCTGTAATGTTTTCATTCACTGTAGAGAAAATATTTTCAGCTTTAACCTTATCCGTCAGAGCACTAAATTTTTTATTGAGAGGATCAGCAAGAAACTCTGTACTTATCATACATCTTAGATCAGGTATCATAATATCTGATATATGTTAAAACAAAGGATGAAAATGGAGAGTTAAAATGTGTTGGTATTTCAGTAATATCTTTCACTCTGTCACGATAAATATATTTTGTTTTGTCAATATAACTAATACCATAAGACACAGTTTAAAATGTTTAAGTGTTAAATACTGCCTGTTGCAGAACTTTAAAGACCGAGAAAACCATTTTATCTACATCAGCTGTTAGATACTTTTGGATTTCGCTTCTATCAGTAAGTTTCCGATTTCTTTGTATATATTTTCAACGCAATGTTTTGGGAACTATAATGTATTTCATAATCTTCCTCCATTTCATGTTTCACTGTTCTTATATCGGCAAGCTCTTGATAAAATATATCTCATTTGACATCATCATGCGTTTAGTGCAGCTTTAATATGATATAGGTCATACTCTTCTGCATCGCCGATGACAGATTCTTTAAAAACTAGTTTATTATTTCCAGCACGAGAACATCCGAGTATCAACTAATATTGGTTATGTTGACAATATGTACATTAGTGGGATCGTCCTTCCTGTTTCTGAATATCAAATTCCAAAATTTAAACACAAAACATGACAAACAACATATATACATTGGCGATTTAGCGTTGCAAAAAAAACCGAGTAAATTTGCTATTTTATAAAGATTACTATGCGCAGAAAAAAAATTGTTGGTCTAGTAGGTCAGTATAACAAATATAAGGGACATACATATTTATGTGTCAAGTGTTTGCATGGCTGTATTTCCCAACATATGTTATCGAATCCTCGAATATTGATCTGATGTTACGAAAATCTCTGCTTGTTGAAAATGAAAACATATTTTCATTTACAAATTACAGTCGCAAGATGATAGAGCCTTTTACAGTATATGCTAATTCCGAGTCCATTTTACTGTCAGTACAAAGAGCATAAAATAACCATGATAAATCTTCGACAAGGAAAACGCATGAGCATATCCTTTTCGGAGCTGCGTGTAAGATCTTTGTCAAAACTAGTTAGAATTTGCCGTGTGAAGGAACCTGCCGTCTGTACGCTAAGGAATCCTCTAGACGATATTGATATCTTCATGACGTTTCTCGCAAAATCAAAAAGAGAATGAAACCACTAACAGTGAACTAAGAAGCCGAATCTAATACAACAGAAATATGCTGTATATGTGAGGGCGCACTTTTGCCTCAGTAAAATATCGCTGCCATATTAATGCAAGATAGAGTGGAACGGCGTATGACAAATATAATTTAAAAAGTACCGCAAAAGGACTTCCCTATTAATGTCCTTCATAATTTCGAAGGATATTACGCTCATATTATAGTTAAAGCGTTCGGTAATAAAGATGTAATTGACAGTCTAAACAACAAATTTAATTGCATACCAAATAATACAGAAACGTATATATCAGTGACACAATGCACATTAAGATTTATTGAGAGTCTGCAGTTTATGGTAGAATCGCTAGACGAGCTTGTGCGATGCTCTGGTCAATTTAATGACTTGAATGAGCATTCCGTTGATACTACTGGCAATTTATTGACACGAAAACATCTGTTTCCTTACGATTATCTAGACGATTAGAGCCGAATTGATGAAACGTGTCTACCTGGCAAAGTGAGTTTTATTCCAGGATGAAAGTGTTAGTGACGATAATTATGCTATGCAAAATCAATATGAGATTCTTTCGGCTTCAGAAACGTGGGAAATTATCATGACCCGTATGTTATCACAGACATTCTGTTGGACACGGACATATCTGAATACTTCAGAGACGCCAGCGATGATAACTACGGAGTCTATCCAGCTTGGGAGTATTCAGCATCCGTACTGGGACGCTTACTCATGCACAGTAACATAAAACAGATCCTGATATGTTCAACTTCATAGAAATTGGAATCCGAGGCTGAAAAAACGTCATAACAGAAAAATATGTCAGGGAAATGGCAAGACTACAAAAACTATTAGATAGAGAGTCAATAGTAAGATGGTCAACAACATCGAGCGCTGTAATAAAGTTGTAGCATTTGACGATTTTGTTAGTATGAAAATATTTAGTCAAAATTTAGTTGTCATTCAATGACGAAAGATGAAGCTAAAGATGAATAAGAGAGTTTATATCAGTATGGCAATACTTGAAATATCAAAGTGGCTAATGTACCAATTTCATTACAATTTTGCCAAGGTTAAGTGGCCTGATGCAGAGCTGTTATGTACTGACAAGATAAAAGAGATGTATCTTTCAGATTATTCCATCAGCAACTGATTTCACAGTGATGATAATAAAAAAGTGATAAGAAAATTTAAAGATGAGAAAAACTTTGTTCCTATCGTAGAGTTTATTGGATTGCGTTGTAAAATGTTCGGTCTAATATTAGCTGATAAAAAGTTACGAAATGAGATAAGGAATTAAAAAAGTGAGGCAGGTAAGGATAGGAATCAATAATTATAATACTGCATTAGACGGATTTCTGGTTATGTTGGGATGATGGCAATAAGATCAAATTTTATCAAATTGAAACAGATGTTATCATAAAATCTGGTCTTTGTAATTTTGATGATTAAAGATACTAATCTGATGAGATAAATAAACTTTCGTTAGAATATAAAAAGTTCAAAAGTGATAATTGTAGCAAAGTGGATTTTTGCAGATTGGTTATTACAGTGAATCGCTAATGATTCATGTCAGTTTCGTGTGAATTGCAGATATAGTAAAATTTTATGTAAAAATATAATAAAAACTGCAGTAGTAGGCTATAATGAGAGTTTTTCAGCCAAACACTATTTTCGACTATTATGATGATTTAAGTGCAGGACCTTAACAGGTATCAGTATTGAAGTCTACTCTGTTGCCTCAACAAAGTTATATTCGTTTTTGCTTATGCTAACATGGAGGCCCTGGGGATTGTAATCAAGTTTTCTTCCTAATAAAACATAGCGGTGTGGCAAATAATACTCAGTATAGCCTACTGCTTGCATAGGCCTGATTTGTTTTAATCAGATAAAATATTGCTGCAAAAATCTATTGTATGAAACATGAACTAACTAAATTAAAATTAATCAAAGCTAACTTAGTGTTGTTGACGAATGTCCGGGAGATAGTTTTAAATTCAAACTATTGCATAAACATTTCACTGATTTGTTAAACATCTAAACATCCTGCTCTGCTGTGTAGTTAATCGTGGAAAATACGTATAATATTCATATTTATAAAACTACCCTTTAGATAACTAAACACGAACCAAATAAAGAATAACAAAAAGTGTTTTCGTGAGTGCAATTGTTTGTTTCCTAATAATATATACTTTCACCATAACTCAGTTCAAAAGATAACCAACGCTTTGTCCATATTTTCGTTTAATATCTTAACAACTTACACATTTATATCCTCAAATGTCTTATATATTAGAGTGTCAGCACGTTTTTGACATATTACTGTATCATCCACATTTGGAATACGGCTATTTTGAAAGATAAACTCATTTCAGTTGTTTAAGCTATTAATGAAGATAGATTTAATAAGTCTCTGTGGTCACTGTTTCTACTTTTGCTTCAGTATTTAAGGATGTATTTACGATGCTTTGACCTGTTAGGCATATTATGCCTGATTTCGTTTCTTATGTATGTGTTTCTATCTATCCATTTCTTTTAAAATAGTGCCCATGTGAAGTTACAACATGTTATCAATAAACAGATGAGTACTTTGCCTAAGAATAAAACTTTAACTTGGACAATGACGATATGAAACAAAAACGTAAAGTCAATAGCATATAAGTCTTGGACTTACGCTTCCTTTGGATCCAGAGCCAAGGCATGAGGTCCCTCCAGATTGTCATGAATAAGAACAAGGTACAGAGATGTGTCATTTCCTAAGAGTGTCTGAACCATGATCCAATTGTACTGTGGGTCTGTTCAATAGATGTTATGACTGATCCAGTCAATCGCCAATTTAATGAAATCTCTCGAAAGTCCTCTATGAAGAACCATCCATTCGTTGTTTCCAGAAAAACCTACGGAGAAGTTGCTGTTCCTGTATATGGCTTTTGTGTAATAGTCGTACACATACGCATGACGTAATGTATAGTCTCCATCTACACTGAGATACCGAGCTTCTATAGAAAAGGGATATGACTGTGTGTAATCCAAGATGGGTGTTCCGTCCAGTAAAGTAGGCAGTGTATGTATATGTCTTGAGTACGACGTTAAAATCAAACCACGGTCATTTTCTGAAAGTTTGAATTTTAGATTAACAGTAATTATTATTTCAATCTATCTTTTCATTTAAATATGGTTTGAATTGTCATTGCTATTATTGATGTTTGAACTAGAATAATGTTATTTTAATATATTGGGGTCGTTTAACACATACGTCGGTCATCTTATAATAATGGTGGTATATTACAAAACCATCTCTTACCCTTACAGGGCTCTTCAGGTGCCCAATAGCCATTTTCCTGACATGTGACTGTACCAACTCCCGTGACTATTTCATATCCCAATTCACACTCAAAGTTGCACGTCTCACCAAATTCAAGTGTACATAATGAATTTAAGATAACGTTCGGGATGTGCATCACACATTTGCCTGTGAAGATACAATACATGCACATAAAATCTAAGAACAATAAAACGCGATTTCGTTGAACTTAAAACTGTATAACAAATTAATTATTTGTGTAAGTATAACGTAACCGGTTGTCATTTGGTGCTTTTATTGTATCATTTTCCGTATCTAGTTAGAAAAGAATAAGATAAATTTTGTTTTTAACTCCCTTTTATATTTATTCCCATCGCAAAGCAATTGTTTATTGGTTTTCACTTACGTCTGCAGAGTTTCATTGTCTTACGATTCCACGTGCCATTTGGTCCACACATAGCACTCCGTAATTTTGGATCCCTCTGAAATCTGGAGAAACAGGTGTACATGCAAGTCTCTTTCTCCGTATGTTGGCAGTTGTTCCAATCGGTTAAGAAGATACACAAGTTAACTTTTTTCCATCACATACTACAATTTGAATTAAAACGATGTACATGGTAGGTAGAGTAGTACAGTTACTGCCAATATGGATCCGTGCATTTAACGTTTAGATACCCATGACAGAAATCAATTTGTGCACATTAACTTGATTGAACATTTTCAATCGTTCCAATCATCTTTAATGTTGCGGGGTTGTAGTTGTTCGTTTTGCAGTGATCAATACTTTTTTAAGAGCAAGTTGAACCAATTTACAAAGGCTGCACTAATGATAAGCATTGAAATATGGAGTATACGTACATGTTTTAAATACGCGTTTCAATCAAGCGCGTTTTGCATTCCACTTGAGATATGACGAAGCATAATATACAAAACCTAATGCAGAAGTACGAACGAATTAAGAGCTAGATTTTGAAGGAGGAAGGTAATATATTAGAACATAGTACATACTTGGTCAAATATGAACTGATTTTCATCTCATTGTACCTAGTGCCTGAAGTGAGCATATATAATGAAAGAAACCCCGATATTGACCATGCTATTACATGTGATACTTTCAACAACTACGGCCTAGAATATAAGCAACATATTTTATTACGCAGACAATAGAAACGAGAAATAGTAACAAACTACAAGCAACGAAACTTGCTAAAATTATTCGAATTTATCGTTGGTGACATTTTGAGGTCACATGTTTCAGATTCCACTCATTTTTCGAAATGATTCAACTACGTCGCTGTCAGACTCTTTATCAATAAAAGGTACTTCAAATACAAAGTATGCGTTATACATTTATTTGCCTTTTCCAACAAAGTTTTGTTTCGTGTTTTTCTTTCTTTTGCTGACATTTGTAATGCGAATATTTTTCGATATTATGAAATTAATCTTGGTGCAGATAGAATGCATCGACGTACCTTACCGTCTCTACATTAATTTGGTGTCTTGCAAATGTTATTTTACTTTTGAATACATTTCGTTTATATAATCAGTTGTCAAAAATGCATTCGTTATTCCTAGGATAAATAAAACATCTGGCATTCACTTTGATAATTTTATTTTGGATATAGCATCTAAAACAATCTCAAATAAACTTTCTTTCGTTTTTGCCCAGTTTACAACTCTTAAGTTAAGGATTCACCAAATATGTGCATGTATGTCCCTTATAACTTTAACCATTTATCTTCGATATTGCAGTTGTTTTTAACGTCTTTGAAACATAGATCTTTGTCAAATCGATTTGATCAGTATTAAAAGGGTACAAAAGACAGAAGTTTGTAGACATTTGTACCCTCTTTGTAGCCTGTAGGGTAATGGTGAATCTATAATAAATCTCCCTTTCGCGGAAAATATGAATGCATAATTAAATAAATTTAAAATGCAGTCGATTGGTCTTGCATTATATGATATTTTAAACATAATTCGATAATTAAAGCATTTCAATGTAAACTAATTAAACTTATTATAAAATCGAGTCAAAAACATTTTATTGCAGTAAAGATAACATTAAACAAATACAATCGTCTAAAAGAGGGATTTAAAAAAAATACTATCACCTAGAGTTTTGAAACGATGTAACTGACTTCCTCAAGTACTTAGATGAACAAAAGAAGAACAAATGGATAACATCGTGTTGGTCAACAAACAACATACTCATGGACAAACAATTGCAAACCCTGCAGGTGAACATTACTAGATGACGCCGAGAACATAATAAAACCATCAGCTAGCGCCACCATAAGACAACCAATACAAATTCCCGAAGAATTAGAAATACTTTTCAAAATAATAATGACAATTTTAGTTAACTAAAATTTTGTACACAAAACAAAACCTTCAAGAAACCATTAAAAATACAGATTAATTATAAAATGTGTATGTGTTCAACAACTATTTAATTCCCATCAATGAAAACTAAGAGAAAAAGTTCATCTAAAAGCAGGCCATATAAAACCGAATGTATGAATGAATGCCAGATGTTTTATTTATCCTAGCTCAAAAGTATTGGAGCTAGCAGCACTTATTAAACAAATCTATAGTAACTGAATGTAGAAACGCATCGGTTCAGACATCTCTTCATTGATTACAATGTACCAATACCCATGATTGTATACAGAACGTTTAATGACCTTTAGGGTAAGTAATATTATTATCGGTATTTTAGACAAAATACTCGATCACAGATCAGTCATGCGTGTCCGATCACATTAACGTCGAATCACAAGCGAATGCGCAATCCCATGTACAGCAGGAAATACTCCTGCATGAACACCAAAGCTTAGTTACCATGAGATACGTCGTTTAGCCAAATGCGCTAATAGAGCTAGCTGCACTTATTATTGAACTGCAAAGATTGTCTTTTATACGACTATATGAAACGAAAATCATATCAACAGTATCGTTATTATGCTAATGGTAAAAACTTTACAGATTAATGCGTCTCGTACTTTAAAAGGATTGAAAAACACATATAACGCAGGAGTTTCATTGCCAGAATAATGTCGCTTTACAGAAAAGATTACTCCTTACCTGGTTATTTTGTTTAAATGTGTCAGACGTATTTATCAATATGGTATAAACTATGTTTAATATTTTTGAAAAAGTATCTGGACCATGATCGTATATTGTAAGATGTCTGGAATGTAATGGGATTAAAACAACGAATGCTTGATAAATCTACGGCAAAAGCATGACATTTTCTTATATTTTCCTGTACAAATTCATGTCGCTGAGGATGATTATGTCAGCCGGTGGCAAGAAATGAATTATTAGCAGAGGCTTAAATAATTGGGGAAGACACTAAAGCGAGTGAAGATATCAAGAAACATTAATTAGGCTGACGATTTTGGCATTATACTACATGGAACTACCAACAGCACTTACACGTAAATATAAGATAGGCATCAGATAAATTACAAGCTGAAGAGTCTAAAAGGGAAGGACAATGTCTGGAGATTTACGAAAACATGTTCACATGCAACCATGCACTAACTATGGAGTAAACAGACAAAAAGTATAAGACATTCGAAAATAACTGAATATCGTTGTACCAGCCGTTAAATCCAAAATATTATGTTTGAATCAGACCAAACATATTTACTGCAAAAATAATGACACATAAATACCATTCATTGGAGTATACTTTTCATCTTTATATATACATTCTGCTTATAAATGTTAAGCTTAATGGTACTAAAACCCACTTTTATGCTTTTTGCAAATATCGGCTCTCTGGCGGAACATGCCATTATGCAAACTGTTTGGGTTCTCCCAAGTCTTAATTTTATATGAGAGAAATCTCGCTTAGCAGCTTTACCAGTCATGGGTAACAGTTCCCGAAAGTTGTCTTTCATGGCGGCAGATGTTCACTAAATCAATAAATAAATAACCTATCATCGTTGAAAAATCTTGCAAAAGATATATGTTAGCGAAATACTAGCCAGTCTTGTAGCCATTGCACATCTTGGTCTAGTACATTAAACTATTCTAAGAAGCTTTAAGCATTTAGATAACGGTTTTCCTTTGCATATCAGCATATCATGTACGGGGCAAACGATAAAGCCTTACTTGTCAACAATAACATCGTGGTATTGTTTAGCAGTGCAAGTGTTTTCAAGTGCGAAAAATAAATCGAAACATTTGTCGACAAAATCGACGTTACAACAGCAATTCTCAGACCCACCCCTTTAATTTAAGAATCGGCAAGGTTCACTGTCTAGTTAATGATGTTTGTCTTAGTTAATTGTGGCAGTGATAATCATGTTAAAATTACACATGACTCCACAAACCCAAATTAAGTCCCAGAAGATTTCAACGTAAGATTTGTGCTGAGTCGAGCTCAGCGAAACACACATGAGGATTTTTAAGGTTATTTACCTGACGTTAAATACGTTGACGTTAAGCATTAAGTGTGACGCCTACAGTATGATATGGCTTGATATGGCCGCCATTAAGGGTAAATTTATGCACGATTTGGCTGCCGTCAATGACTCAATTTGTGACTATAAAATAACGTTTAATATCATTTATGTTGTGTTGTGGACTTCGATCACCTTCTGAACCGAATCTTCAGGGACTAATTATCCTAATGCTTCCTTAATTAGAGTGTTATTGGCTAACCTGTTTCAAAGTCATATGTTTAATATATTTCTGTAACAAAGTCCAATCTGGACACGCTTATAGTCGTTGCTAAAGGGCGAGACATTTAATAATGATAGGTTGATCTTTATCGATACTGTCAGAATATACGTGACTTTGATATTGTGAATTTTCCCATACCTGAGCTGCTTGCGGCTATTAATCCCGCGACCCTTGCCTTACCAGCTAATATATTATAGAGAGAGACCCATTTTGTCAACCCGAAACACGAATTCACCTCGTGGTACCCAGCTAATAGAAATTTAACTTCAAGGTCATATGCTCATATAACTTTTATTTTTGTATAATACATGTATAATATCATGTTTTGTAGAGAGGACGGACCTGCCTTTTCAACTGTTAAAACTGGAACGAGCACATGGATTTCAATAATTACCATATTCATTTCTACGTGTGTTCATGATGAAATTTAATCATTTTCCTAAATCCCAAATTTGGACCACACACACACACACACACACACATATATATATATCTTTATTTATTTGTGTTTGCTTGCGCGTGTGTCTGTTAACCCTCACGGTTTATAGCTAATCTATCTATGAAAATATACATATCTGTGTATGTATGTATGTGTGCGTGCGTGCATGTGTGTGTTCATCCTCATGGTCTATTGCTTTTTTATCTATGAAAATAAAATATAGAGAAAGCTCACTGAGAAGAAATTATATGAACCGAATTCATAATGGCGAAACTGTTCACATGGATGTACATGAATGATTTAGGGTAATGTACATAGATGCAAAAATTTTACCACTCTTAAATAAGGAACGATATAATCTTATGTTTGGCGCTAAATAGCCTCATAGTGCT
>QKMX01351956.1:0-10397 GCA_003401595.1 Venustaconcha ellipsiformis
TGTTAAAGCTACGTTAAACATTATAAACACCACACCACACCAGCTTTGTTTGCATCCGATTTAATATTTCCTGTTTCCGATCAGTATTAACTTAATTATTAATATGTTGTACACAATTCAGTTAGATTTCTTGATATCAAATTTAATTATGTTTGCATTATTCAGTTTTGTTAGGCTTAATTATTCAATTTAACCTAGTTTGTTTATTACCCAATTTAATTCGGATTTTTAGAATCCAATGTAAATACGTTACTAGTATCCAATTTTATTCGCGTGTTTAGTGTGTAACTTAATTAGGATGTGAGTATAAAAATATTTAGGCTTTTGATATACATTTTATCAGGTTTTTACTATCCAGTTTCATTAAGTTTCTTTCTAACAAGATTGTTATCCATTTCTTATCCATATCTTTAAGAAAAGTACCAGCCATTTTGTCGAGGTTGATTGGTACATTAGGAGGATGGGGAAGGGGAGAGTAATATTTTCTGTGTGTATTTCGGTTTAAACATGACATATTTGTTAACTTCATGATATTACCATAAAATTTCAAATAATTTAGCCCACCCAGCCACCCCTCCTCCCACGTGTGATAAAATAATGAACATCTTAAATGTTTGTTACCTTTTCATCACATTCAGTCACTAAGAAATAACGCAATCAAATCAAACCAACGTAAAAAAAATTATATTTAGTAAGTAAAGAATACTAAAATGGTCCGGACAAGCGTTACTTCATGTGCTGTAATTTTTTTCTTTTTGAATCATTGTAAAAGTAAAATAATTAATAGCATACTCTGAATCAAATTATATTAATTGAGTCTATTAATTGTCCTGTGTCAAAAAAAGTTTGGTTGCGATAGTATTTTGACATATCCAATTGTTCTACTTGTTTTCTTTTCCAGTTTTAGAAACTAACTCAATCTTGTACAACTATGTCGGTCACATGTTATATCAATGTTTTCATTCATATGTAATTTGCTTTGAAACTACCTTCAATCACCGTGTAACATAATTTCTCAAATATTCTGCTTAATGAAACATTTGCGGTCTGCAAGGTATATAAATATGTGAGCCCAACTTTTACAATATACGCTTTCACGGTAGTAAATTTGTTGATGTCAATTAAAAATGCAATATCACCCATTAGTTTGCAGGTGTTATAATCGCTGCATCGGTATCGGCAGACCATTAAGTATAGAATGTTTATATTTTGTAACGATTGGCATTATATTTATTGCAAATTCGGTAAACTCAAACAGTGCTTTCTGATCCACATAAATGCATCGAAGTATATGCCAACTAGATATTTGTCCGCCAGCTAGAATCTTTTTTTTCACACCAGAGTATATATATGTGTATCGTTGAATTGTGCTTTAGTGGAGAGAATTCCGAAGTCTAGATCAGTATTCCGTCCATTTTATTCCTCTAGGCTGAAGTTCCAATCCTTTGTAGAATCCTGTCTTTTGGTGTAGGTCTGCATTAGAGATGCAAGACAACTTCAGAACTTTCCTTGCTTTTCTGACCCTCTTCTGTGGCTTGATCACATCCTATATATATATATATATAATCTTGATGATTGGTCTTTTGGTTGTATCTCAGTCGGTATCACTAACGCAATATTAACCTTTTCCTTACATTGTCTATATTATCCCAAAAAACTCATTATTGTCTAGCATATAAAAAAGATCTATTTTTCCAAATCAGTTTTAGAATGTGCTCTAACATTATTATTAAATTTGATGTTCTAAATAATATTGATTGGTTGAAACAATATTATGCACTAACATAATGTGAAGTTCTGTGAATAAATTTCGATAGCGTACTTTGTGTAATTCTTACGCATTAAATTTGGTACAAATTTATCACAATCAACAAGTTACCATTCAATACATGTCATCCTTTAAATGCTACTGTTTCGGATACGAATAGATGGTATTTATACGAATAATGCAGATTCTCACTATAGACCACATTTAACCTCTATAATTATTGCCTTTCATTTTGGAATTATCATGAATACTTGCAGGTAATTTCTTTCGTGAAATGCATTTAAAATTCCGAAATAGGTACATATTCCATCATTTCTGATACTTAGTTTAAGACGATAGAGTCGAAACAAGATTTAAATAATTAATGATATTAGCATTTTATAAATGGTGTGAGATAGTGACTAAAATTCTTAAAATGCATGCAAATTTCCATTCTGGCTGAGGAGAAGCTCTTGCATATTGTAATTACAATGTATTTTAATACAGTTTCAAAATTATTATGAAACAATGTCCAAGTTTCATAGCATTTTAATATACCTTTAACAACAATTATTATAACTCATATTTAAGTATTGTTTCAGTATATCAAATACTTTTGAAACCTATTATGAACACTGTAAATATATAATTTTAGAGAATAGTAAGTTCTCCTTTCAAGAACCAAAAGCATGTCGTTTACAATAGTTGTCAGATGCTATCACGAAAATACTATTTTACTGGCGAATCAGTTGCCGTCTAAAACATATCATTTTACTGGCGAATATTATACCTTCTTAAATGCTGCAGAATCAGTTTAGATGATATTAAAGACATAAATGTGCTTTATGAATGTGTTGTTTCAGCTGCAAATCTATTTTTAGACATATCCTTTAAACACATAATTTTATATTATATTTAAACATATTAGAAGCTATAAACGTATCAGTAGTTATAGGATACATAGTGGGACACAAATAACCCCTTGGGAAATCTTAAGTAAAATGTGTCCATAGGGTTAACATGCGAAAGCCAGTAGGGGCCAAAGGGAAATACTATGCAAAATGGTTCCATAGGATTAACATGCGGGAGCAACACGCGGGACAAGCGAAATCCTATGTTAAATGTATTCATATGTTTAACATATTGGAGACACTTGTTGGGAAAACATGCTTTTATGGGTCAACGTGTTTGTAAGGTCAACAGTGTTATTCGGTCATTTGGGAAGGGTCGTAATAAAGGGTTTTAAGTTTTATTTGTCAACATAGACAAACCAGGACACGTTTTCTAGAGACCTGAATGGCCCTGAACACGGCTTAGAGTGTACCACGGAGACCTGAATGACCCTGAACACTGCTTAAAGTGTACCACGGAGACCTGAGTGGCCCTGAACACGGTTTAGAGTGTACCACTGAGCCTCCGCTTGTTCTACAATTAACTCTACTACTTCCTTCACTTTTCAGTCTTGCAAGGTTGAGCTGCGGTTATTCTTGTCTGATATCGAAAAATGGGACAACTGGCGAATGCGTCGCTTTATATACCTGAAGAAAGGACCTAAAAACACTATCACTCCACCTTTTACATACCAACATACTATACTCAATAAAAACACATATATACAAACACAAAACATACAAAGACACATTAAATAAGAGAAGAGCTTTTTGTGAGGAATGGCATCCGAACACACTATCCTCCATGCAAGCTCCCATTAGATAATGCAAAGTGATTGTTGTTGGGAAAGACAAAAGCAAAAATATATATACAACAAATATACAAAACACACTATCACACACATGTTGATGAGAGAAAAGCCTTTTTTGGAAGAAGACAAACGCATACATACAACAAACCTGCAAAACACACACACACACACACAATCGCACAAAAGGATAGTAAGCTTTTATAGACTCTCCCCTGAACTAGAACATACAAACACACACGTTTTGATAAAGAAAAGGGAACCTTTGATGGGGAAAGACATAAAGAAACAAATATACAAACAATAATACTTTTGCCAAAATTATTACTATCACTTTTCGAGAGATGTGTTGCGTCTGAAATGGGCCAATTATTTCTTCAGTACACCTAATGGTCACACCTCCAAGGTCGAGCTCCACACACAAAACGTCAACTCCATATTTTTCCATCCCAAGGATTAGCGGAGATGTGAAACGCTTCAGTGGCCTGACTCGCTTTAGAACCTCACCCTCCGTTTCAAGGAATATGAATGTTATTGTTTCCTTTGTCAGTTGACGCTGTAGTTGTGGCTACTGCTGCTGTTTCCTCAGCTCCAGAGCCCGGTTATTTGTCTGGGGTACAGTGAACCTCTGTTGCGGTTGCTGTTCTAGGGTGGCATCCTCACTACATATATTACGTGTCGGGTCTGTCGCATCATCGGATGGGACAGTACTATTTCATATTTTCTTCTGCTTCCTGCTTTTTTCTGATCCTTTAGATCTGCTTCTTCCTTTAATTGTTATATCACCGCAGTTCGTCCAGTAGTCAAAGAATATGCTCCAGGTGTACTTAGAATTTTATAAGTTTATCTATCTTTTTCTTTTTTTACCTGTTGAAGATTGAGCGATAGCGGTCAGACTGTTTGACAAATCATAAATGCATCATGCATGACCATAAGGCCGCGTGTTGCTTATTATTTCCTGCATCGCTTGAGTCTTAATTTCTTGTGCATGAGCAAAAGAGAGCAACCTGCTGAACGCGCTTAAGTGTGCAACACACATATCTTAATTAATACGTGAGCGTTCTGCTCAATAAGTAATGTCCCGAAAGGCGGGATCTTGGCCTATCCAAAATGGCACCCCTCTTGGCACACAGATGGTGAGCATTCGAAGATTTAAAAAAAAAATAAAACATTTGTAGTCGTGTTTAAGGAATGACCGACCACCTGATGAAACCCAGTCCAGAGTGCATCAAAGCACGCACTGGTCTTGGGCTTTTCTTTGTGAGTATCACACAATGCAGATAATAAATTATCCTGGTGCGGCAAAGGAATAAAAAATGGGGATTGGGACCCCTAACGTCCACCTGAACTTTATTATGCTCCAGGAAACAATTTTTGTCAGATCCAGTCCATTTGTCAAATAGGAATGTTTCCTATTGCCAACTTAGAGCAAATCACTTTTAAAATTAGAATCACGAGTGAATTATAAGATGTCAAGTTTTCTATCAAATGCAGTTTGGATATTTTCTGTACATATCATAATAATGTTTCGGAAATAATAAAAGTAATTGACCCATTAGACTTTGCCAATAATGGTAGGATAAACTGTTTTAGGCACGTGAACAATGAATCAAATAAGTAATTTAGGATAAGTATTATCTACGAAAAGTTAGATACCCTTAGGCAATAGTTATATAAGCCCTTAAAACAGTTATTTGGTGGTTAGTATCGACACAAGATTTGAAGGGGGTCTGGAGGCACGAATAGGCGTCTCAATCGATCTCTCGGTCTCCCTGGGTTGATCAAGTCAGCTAGTATATGCTGTGCTTGTTCTTTAAATGAACAAACGTCTTCTAGGTCTTTTAATTCCTCAGACATTACTAATTGCAAGCATATTGCTAATGACTGTGTTGATGGAAATTCTGCCTCTCCCAGTTATCTGGTATTGTTAAATGCTTTCCGCCATCTTGCTTTATCGTTCTGTCCTTTGTTCCCGTGCAGTATCGTCCGATAATCTTGATTATGAAGTCTCGCAGTCTTTATCTTTCTGAAAATGTTTAAAAGTCCAACCCTTTATGATTTTTCTTATATATACTGTAAGACCGTACCGTACAGTGTTTTCTTCCACCACATTGTTTGATTCTTTTAATATATATCAGAGCTTATGGCGTTCAATAATTTGTAATGCCTCTCTCCTTCTCACATTTTCTCCGGGTGTCTCTTCTTCATACAGTTCCCTCCTCGACTGACCACCCACTTACAGGTTGGTTTTTGTTGGAGGCACTATAGATGGTGGTATTTCCTTTGGAGGAGGAGATCTTGCAGATATGATCTCCTTGAAGGAGGGGTTCGATATTTGTTGAATTTGCGTTTCCTCCTACTCTCTGTCCCAGTCGTAGTTTATTTGATGGTCTTGTCTTCCCTAATCAGAAGAAGAGAATTCCTCTTTTCCTGTGCCCTTAAGTTCCAACTCAAACCATTTTCATGCTTAGACCATTCAAAGCACTTCGAGCAGAAATATCACTCATCTCCGTCGCTTACTTAGTATCAATGTTTTTTTATGCTGCTACTTGTTATGCTCGCTGCTGCCTTAATTAGATTTCTTCTTCTTTGCTGAGTCGCAATGACCAGAGAAGCATGCACCGACTACTTTATGTTCACAGTGTGGACCTCTTTGTTGATCGTGTAGGGGATAAGGAGTCACGCTCCACTCGCGTGTATGCATACAGTGTATGCTTTTAAAATGCAATTCCGGGACAATTAAATCCCACGGAATAAAGATGAGTGAGAATTGTAACACACACTAACACACACACAGACACATCCTGAAACAGTCTGTATCTCATACGTCACCTGGTGAGAATTAATAACCCATTAAAGCGCCACAACATTTTGGTAACTAGACGAGTGGGAATCGACATTCATCATTCGTAGTTCGAGCGAGGAGAAGAGAAAATGGACACGGCTATTAGCTACATCAGCAACAGACGGGTTACGAAACGCCAATTTTGCATTTAAGTTAATTTCCAACCAGTCATGTATGTGGGATAGCCCTAATCCCAATTTGTGCATGCCACTTTGTGGGTAGACTCATGTGTTTTAGTTGTAAATTGTCCTGCTATACGTAGTTTTGCATATCATGAAAGCCACAGGCAGTATTTTCGATATTTTTCGAAAAGCCTGCCTACTGTAAAAGTAGTTCTGCTTTTATTTAGTTTAGGTATGTCCGATTTTTAAGTCTCTAAGACATTTGCCATTCTTCGGTTGCATTTTTGTAGGCATATGTTTGCCCAAAAACAATGGACTGAGCTAAACATACTTCTATTGAAAGTTGTTCATTTCAACGAATTTGGGTCAGAAAATATCGTCCGCCAACAACACTTTTCTGCATCCGATCTCTTTAGGAGGGGAAACGTATGTAATTTTAAGTGTGTCTGTTCCATCGGTGATATGAAACTCGTCGTTGGATTGTGAGAAAGTGCTAAACATTAAATTTTGTCAACGACTTTGGAGTGTGTCAGTTATGCTTTGTGTTGAACTCAATCCAGACGGGCAATTTAGTCTAAATGGAGAGTCTAAATCGATCGTCTTCTTTCTGTTGCATCGTCTTTAGCAAGGAATCCCACAAACTGCTGATTCAACTTTTAACTTTCTGGGTTGGCATTTCGAACTGAATTCTTTAAATTTCACTGTGTAGGTGTAAGCTGAGGTTCTAAATTTTCTTGAAGTGCGTCCTTGAGTATATCGAATGTGGTAGTGATTTTTGGGAGCTGCTAAAACGTTTTTTGCAATAGATTCTCTTGGCCTTATGGTAGGCGTGGAAGGCATTGACTTAGGTTTGCACACGTATTCGAATTCTCTTGCATCTTTTTGATCCACCACCTCATCTCAGACGACATGGCACGTAGTTGCCTCTTACTTTATTCTTGTTTCTCATTGGAATACTGCAATCGTTTTATTTTGATTGCAAAATTTTGGTTAACTCAGTTTTACATGCAGCGGGTCTATATCTACAGAGGTTCTGGCCTTCCCTAATAGTATTCATTCAGCTTTCAAACGGTCAAGATGTAAGAGTCGAAAAAGCTTCCCTTCTGGTTACATTTTTGCAGAGTCATGCGAAAATATACTTCAGAGAAGACTATGAACAACTCCGCTCGAGATAAGAGCCAAAATATGATATATCAGTCCGGAGAAAGGACCTCGGGCTCCAGAAATCCCACACAGTCAAAGCAAATGATCGCCGGGAGAAACGAGAGACAAACGTTAAGATAACTGTTGTAATAGCTAGTAGAAAAGACGCTGGTCTTCATAGTGTCCTAAGAAAAAAAAGAAAAAAAATAAAGGAAGTGTAACAGAAAGAGGAACATTTTTAACAAAATAAATAAAAGCCTATTGACTTCAAGAAAGGCAAAAGATCCAGACCACGATAAGAACGTGAAGATGAAGAGGAACTCATGCAGATGAACAAATTCAAAAGAAAAGAAGGTGAAAGAAGTAGAAAATTGACTTACGTGTTTTATAAAGTTCGTTGTGATTTTAAGAAAGCGAATATACCGAAAATATACCATAAGTATCTCTTTGTCTTAATATTTTAATACTCAGTGACATAAACAAACACGCAAACACACACAAACACAATTCAATCGGGGGTAAAAAGGGTTTAAGTTTTACTGAAAATAACAATCTTAGATTAGTATGTCTCTTTTCTCAAGATGTGGGTGACCTAAAACTACCAATGGGTGTTTGTTTCTAAAGTTATGGGTGGCCAAAAAAAGACCGTTGTGCGTTTGTTAGTAAAGATGTGGATGGCGTAGGAAAGACCGTTGGGCATTCGTTTTTGACAAAATCATGGACTTGACACGATGATATTTAACTGTCTTAAGCCCTTAAGTCCAAGTCCTACTTCTTATCCTGCAACTGATGTTGTTTTGATAGTGATAACTGTTGGATTATCGCCGGTACCAGAATTCTGCCAATTGTTTTGTAGTACACATAGAGTTCAGATTTCACCGTCATTCTTCTGTTCTGCTTCTTCACACTTTTTCTTCTCTTCTTCTCGTTTTCTTGTTTCCTCTTCTTGCTGTTGTTGAATAATAAATGCTTGTTCTCCTTGTTTCTGCTGCTATAGTAATTGGTCTCCAGGTCTTCCACCTATATCTTTCTAACATAGTCTAGAAAAGACACCAAGTGAGAAGGCGCGAAGACATTGGTGCCGGTAAATATTTTTGCTAAGATGAAAGAAAATCTGTCAAATCCAACTGAAAATCATCCTCCCCTGGAAGCATGACGGTAGTTTTCGTAGGTGGAATACCATCACTTTTCTTATCCATAGCAGGCGCACCCAATACATCGATTTTCATGGCTTCTGCCATTCTCACGCCATATCGCATTGACTACCTATGGACGAACGCTGGAACACATATATACTGCATGCAACATCACGCGCCGCCCCTTCTGCTTGGAAGGTAGATTCTGCGCTAAGACTGGGTTTCGTAACGCTACTTTGGATTGGTGAAGCATTTCAATCCGTTTCGGTCCGACTTTAGGCTATAAATACAAGCGACCCGTCCCATGGTTTCACCTGTTTTAAACAACGATCAATACGCATATCATGTTGACAAGTGGAGAGTCCAAGACGCATACGATATTAGTAAATATGGACGCATCCACGCCCATATCCGGAATGCTGTTCAACCCAAACTATTTGATGTGTGTGAAATCAGCATGAGCCATCCGTAAGAATACGGACACATCTATTTGAAACAGAAAGATTTCTGTGGAGAACAAGGCTCTTCCAAGAGAATCTTGGAGTACGGTCCCATGTGAAACGACGTTTGAGAGAAAAGAAGATTGTTGAGATGCGACGAATGTTAACTCTATTTGGTTAACAAACCCCAACGTTAACCCTATGGAAACATTTAACACAGGATTTCCCCCAAGGAGCTATTTATGGTGGCTCATATATCTAGTTATATCATTGAAGACGTACGGTGCTCTTAAATGGATCCGCGATTAATAAACAGGGGCCGCGATTGGTCGAGCAATCTAAGGCACACGCCTTTACAGATTGCTCTCATCACACTTCTGTCCCCAATGGATTCGAGTCTCGGACTCCGCCTAAGTGGGAATGTGAGAACTCTTGCCATTAGCTTCTCGGGGATATATGGGTTTCCCGGTTTCTTCCTCTGCCTGATATACTGACATCCATGTATAATCTACAGAATTCAAAGATGGCAATACCTTGATGACGTACTGCGTAACTTTACTTATTTTACTCTGAGAGGTTACCATTAACCTGATCGTTATTTTCACCAGAAGTACTGAATTTCATCGAAACTGCGAGGTAACATACATACCTTTGCTTCTACATAAAGGACAACTTGGGTCAACTTGCTTTTCCACCCATCGTGTTATGCACTTCCTATGGAAAACTAAAAATTGTAAAATCTGTAATTGTCAAAGAATATAAAGCAATTCTTTTTGTGACAAATGGACAATATCTGCGTTTATAATTTAGTAATTACAACTAGTCATTGAAAGAATAATGTCATGTTAGCATGGTATTTACAGATGTTATTGTAATAATAATAAAGACACTACGTGATTGAGCTGTGTTGAACTTCTGTAGCTCTAAATAACTCGAAAATTGTATTATCTTTAACAATAACAATAAAATTAAGCTGTGGCGAACATTTGTAGCTCAAAATAACTCGATCATTTTATTCCTTTAATAATAACAATAACGACACTATCAGTTAAGCACACAGAAGTCAAAGAATTTAGAAAATGTAAAAAGAAAGAAAAAGAAAGGAATTAAAAAAGGTAGGATAGAAGATTATGAAGGATACTTACAATGTTTACATGGTAACTCACTGAATTTATTCAAACTGCTTCTCCCTTGTAGACATATTGAACACGTTTCATCTGACAGTGAAATAATAATAATAATAATAATAATAATAATGGTAATAA
>QKMX01351963.1:8355-21549 GCA_003401595.1 Venustaconcha ellipsiformis
AGTCACATTATCCTGACACCAAGCTTACCAGTCCTAACACAAACCTGTTAATGCTGAGTGCCCAACGAAGCAGCTGCTAGTACTATTTTTATAAGTCTTTGCTATTACTCTGCCTGGGTTTTAACCCGCAACCTCACACATCTGAGGCAGATGCTTTAACCACTAGACCACCAGAGCGGTGTATACTGTATGTTAAGGCAACATATTGTATAATATTTATGAGATCTGACAGTGTTGTCATTTTTCTTGCACCTATTATTGACATGCAAGGTGCATTTGCCAGTGCATCTTGTATAAATTTGTTTAAAAGAGGTTTGTGTTTTGGATGTAATTTTCACTTCAATATTGTCTGCGAATCAGTCACCTGATGGAGTTTGATGATTGTGACTCACAACAGAACAGCTGGTCTGGCTGATAGGATATATTAGATTGATATCAGAAACAGTGTCACTCAGTGGAATTTGGCAAGTGACTGAATCATCCAAGAAACAGATGTTCCTTCTCATAGAAACTATTCATTCCAAGTGTATATAGTTTTAATTTTAATTTTTATAGTTTTAATTTGTTTTTAGGGGTATTCATATAACAAAATTGTGTTTCTTAAAAATACACTTCCATAATAGCCAAATATTGACCAACATGCACCACATAAATCTTTATACTTGATAATTTTGTGTACTTTAAATGGTTTGGTCTTGAATAAATTTTTGTTCAGCCAATTTGTAAATGAAAAAGAAGTTTTCGTCTTGGATTTAATCAAATAGTTTAGTTTTGCTGTTCTGGATCTCTTTTCCAGTTAATAATAACTTTGGATTCTCCATGATGGGATTAACTTCTATAGACTGTATATGTTGTATTGGCTTCTGTGATTGATTGATTGATTGGACTGACATCATGTGCGTCCAGTTGGGTATGTGCAACAAGTTTATGCCTGCACAGCAGGCTGATTAATTGATCGTTGGTAAAGGAAGAAGAGCCACATCCCTGACACTTTTATGCACAATAGGTGTACTATTAATATAGTCTGTTTTCGGTGCACCATTAATGCTCCACGAGACATGGCGGGAATTGTAACACGCATGCCAGTCATTTCATAAATTGAGCCTGCATCCACCGCTTGTTATAAAATTTCTAGTAGAAACCAGAACTGGAGCCACACACTCCACATATTTTGTGTATAACTACTCTTGGGGAGCAGAAATGGAGCCACTGTCTCCAAATTTTGTTTGTGCATTGAACACTGATACTGGAGTCCACACTGTCATCCATTCTTTCTTCCAATGTCCTAGGCAACAATTTAAAGTGGGTTTCATGGTACCTAGTGTCTGAGAAGGGGTCTGATGTTGCAAACTTTGTGCATACAGATAAATTAGTTGTCCATTTTTGGTCAAGATTTTGCATTGAACTCGGGTTTTTAGCATACTACGTAAATACTGTTTTACCTGGAATCATGAAATATTGCAAGATGTGAGTACTGCACTTATGTCATAAAAGTAAATGGTCTGTATTTTGTGGTTTAAGATTATTTTTCAAGCCCTGTTCATGCTTGAATCATCAAAGTATATGCCTGAACGCATCTGTTAATACCACACCCTTACCACTGATGTAAGTCATTTATCTACATTTTACATTTTAATGGCTTTTGGTTAAGCATTTTTAGCTGATGATCAAATAGCTTTTTTGTACCCTGCATATTCATGTATATACCTAGATTTATGAAACTTGTTGAGGTGATTCATCTTGATTACTATTTTTCTCTTGTAGTAGGCCACTGTGATCATTCTTTCATGCTTCACTGACTTAGGATAAATTTTGTGTTTGAAGTTTATTTTTCAAGCTTTATTCATGGTAGAGTAATCAAACTAGATGATTGTATGAATATCTATTAGTTCAGATCCTTATTAAAAAAAAGGTCATACTGACCTACATCTCTCATTTTTCTGGCTTTAATGTTTGCTTTTATAAAATCTTTTAATCCAGTTGGTTTTCTAGTACTCTGTATAGATAATATCACCGTTATATCAAGATTTATGAAACTTGGTCATATAATGCATCTTGATGAATACTAAACCCTAATCACAAACATATGTCGCTGTGACCCATATTTCATGCTTCAATTTCAAGTACTTTTATGCCAGAATCATCAATCCTGAGGATTGTACAGACCTTGACAACAAAGTATTTGCGACATACATATCCCATTTTCCTGGTTTGTATAAAGTTTCTAGCCTTTGACTGCATTGTTTTTATCCATGTAATTTTGTTATCCATTTAATCATCTTGATGAGTACTATACTCTTGTCTTTAAAGGAGGTCACTTTTACCCATATTTTACATTTCACTAGGTTCAGCTTGATGCTTTTCCTATTTGTTTTAATAATTAAAATAGTTGATTGTGTACATCTCTCTTTTTGTATTACACCCATAACAAAAATGGGAACTGTGACCAATATTTATAATTTTGCAGGCTTAGGTTAAGTTATTGCATTTAGCTCATGATTATATTGGGTATCTTGCGTGCTGTTTATATCCTGCTGTATCAGTTCAGGATCTATGTTAGCTCAGTTTGTAGAGCATTGGACACTGAATGTGTGATTTAGATATTTAAGTTTTACAAAGATAGTGGCCTCAGATGGCTGAGTAATATAATGTGCTTGCCTTTACATATCACTGACATCCCACCACTGTCCATGTGGGGTTGAATCTTGGGCACAGCAAAGGTATGTGAGAAAGTTTGCCAGTAGCTAGCCATTGGTTAGTTGGTTCATTCCAGGGTTGTTTAGGATCTCCCTACGCCAGTTATACTGACTACCATGTATATCCTATAATGTGCTGAATAATGGTTAAGGTAACATCATCAGTTTTTTTGCAGGGTAAAATTGCTACATTTATACAGATCAGGTTATATTTTATTTTACAACCCAACCTGAACTTTGTCTTTCAAATATATTACATTAGCAGGGGCATCCATGTCACATAGACACATTTCTTGTTTGGCTCAAATTTATGTAGTTAAAATAACCTTTGTTTGTTACATTCAAGTGAATTTAATTTGAAAAGGATTGATGAAAAGAAGTTTTACCATTACACCAGATGTCCTGCTGTTGGTTTATGGTAGAATCTGTGTCATGAGATGCAGATGATGACGAGTACAACAAGAATCTGGTGATGAGACAGAAATGTTGCATGGCAACAGCTGTTACTATTTTATAGATATTTGATTTTATACTTACACGTAGCTAAAATAAAGGTGGCCACATGTTGATACACATTGCAAGCTTCTGTTTGAGTCAGATATTGATTCTGATTCATCAAGTTATTCTAATGTATGTTTATATAAAGTATATATTCAGATTGTGAAAATATAGAACAAAATGACAAATGATCATATGTTGATGTGTCATACTGTAAACGTGGCTTGTATTGCTGATCCTTACAGGTGCAAAGGCAATGTTTCTTGGATGAAGTACTGAGGGAATAAATTACCAACAAATCTTTCTGTACTCTCCAAGCACAGAATCAGTATGTTAATAGAAACACTTGAGGAGTAAAGGCATTAATGGTGATGATAATTTCATTACCAGTATGTTGGTAAACATCAAGTTGCAGATGTGATTTGTTCTCATTGTTTCTCTTCAATGGGAAAGGGTACAAAATCAACTTGGGAGAATCTGGAGATTGAGTTGTGCAGATATATTTATAATAAAATAATGTGTGGCAAACTGCATGTATCTCTGGGTATGTTAGTGCATTATTTTATAGTAAATCTTAGTAGATGCATAGGTTCTCACAGCCTTTGACATTGAGATCTTACCTAAAATTATTCAAGCTTTCCCACCATAAATCTCATTTTTTGACAAAAAATGTCAGGTTACATTTAGGTGTCACAAATACCTGTCAAGAGCCATAGCTTGGATAGCATTCAACTGGTGAGGCATTTATACATATTCAGTCAGGGAGGTTCTTTGTTTGATCCTTGGGCTGGCAGTACATTTCTGTCACTAATTGCCAGACCACATATTGCCCTATGGGCACCAAAGAGGGAGTGTTTTTTTTTTAGTGGTATACAAGTTACAGGAACTGGCTTAGAGTGTCACCTTTAGCACCCATCAAAAGTTAGGAATGTCATGCTCAAGCCCTGGTCTAGCCAGGCATTTTCTTCCCTCTGACACAAACTTATCAGTATTTTCCCCCATTTATGCATCTCTCTAGACCCATTAGGACTTAAGTTTGAGGTCCTAGTTCATAAAGCAATGGACCTCAGTGTTTGAAAACACAATAAAGAATTGTAAAATAAAATGTAAAATATTTGTGAATCTGCTATAAATTTTGACTAGGGGTTTTCTGAAGAAGAAAAAATTGCATATTGGATACAGAATTGTTTTTCATCAGCAGAAACCATTGCTTGTATCTTACAAATGTGCAGGGTTATCTGATAACAAAACTATGCTGAAAATTCAATGCATCTGTCTGACATGGTCTTTAAGATGCATTCAGTTCCATGACATCAAAACTGTTTTAATCTCAGACTCAAAATTTGTATGATTTCAAAGGTGGTTTTGAAGATACTTCAACAATAGTCTCAGTTTATAAATCTGTGTCCATCACTGGCAGCCCTTGGATGTTTTCCCCTCAGATCTTAATTACATTTTCTTTCACAGTGCACTTATACCAAATCAGTTCTTTTAGCCAATAATATTATTGTGATAAAAGTTTGACTCTACTAAGTATCATTATAAAACAAAATCTATTTTCATCACCTGGTTTTGGTCTTGCATGTTCTGCTAGCATGATCTAATCTATTATCATCATGTTCTATGATCACATGTTGCCACATATGCTTGCTTGATGTAGCAGAATTAAGTACCATCCTTCCTTGCTCATAAGATGGGCTATATGGCAAACTGCATAGACCCAGATCTGCCATTGCATATTGCACCAGAAGATATAGGTATATACATTTTGTTAGTATAAATAGAACAAACAACATAAACCCAGATTTGCCATCACATAATGTGATTCTGGATCAGGGTCTATTGTTGCTTGTGATTTAAACTGACTTGTACTTCAATACAGATGGTAATAAAGGGAGATGCCACATGAAATGGTTTGATACAGCAAACATCTGTTGCATGTTTGTTGATTTATATTGCCCTAGTAGTAGTGTTCTTGTATTACCCTAGTTGTAGTGTTCTTGTATTATAAATGTATTTGGCTTTTTTTATTTTATAACTTGATTGTCAGTGTTTACAAAATGTGATTGCATATTTAAATACTGTTTTAATTCTTTATTTTGTTATTAAGAAGATAGAAAGACATTTTACAGTTAAAGATAAACATCATTCAGAATGATATGCAAATATAAACATATTGCACATAAACAAGAATCCAATCATACTTCAATAGTGTTATCATAGTAAACCAGTGTAGTTAACTGAGGTATTTATGGTATGGACAATGGTTTATCAACATACAATTCTTGTGCTGATCTTTGCTCAGGAGCGCATGTACAAGTTCTGTATTATTTACCTCCATTGCAGTAGAAATCAAATCCTTGGATAAGAAAGAGAAGATAGACTGGTAAATAAAATGTGTTTTCTAGGTTTTAACAACATAAATTTACAATATGTAACCGTTATTTAATCCAGTGCATACTGTTGCTCACAAATTTTTTTATACATCTGCCATAAGGCAGAGAGTATTTTGTTATGAGGTCCCTTTATCTGTCTTATTTTCTGTCTGCTACCAAGTTCATTATTGTGCAGTTGTCCATCATTTGCTAAATTATGTGGATGGCTTGTACTTGGGATATTTTATTACCTTTAGAATTTTGGGGCTTAAAACAAAAAGCATGTTTGTGACTGGAAGAATATCTGGTTTTGCACAGTAACTCTAGTTCTGCAACATGAACAGTTACCAGCTTTGTAGATAGCTTACACTTTGGTAAGGTTACAGAAGAACCCATTTAATTTTGGAAATAGATGTTAAGGTCAATGTTATTGAAAGAAGAAAATGGTTTCTGTGCAATATTTTGAGTTCTGCACAATCATTGGTTATTGAATGGTCCAAGGTCAAGGTCAGTGTGACCAAAAGAATAAAATTCCCTCCACACAATAATATTAGAATTATGTCACATACCTGAGCACTTGGGGTAAGAAAGAACCACATAGATTTTGAAGTCATAGGTAAAGGTCACTCCTACTGAAAGAAGATAAATGGTTTCCACACAATAACATTAGTACTAACATTAGTGCTTGAACAGAAATTAAGTATAGAAATACATTTACATAAAATAAACATAGAAAGGCTTATACAGAAATTAAGTATATCAGTTGTTGTGGGATTTAGAGTAATTTTTCAGCACAAGATGGGCTATACATTGCAAAAGTATAACTGGTCCAGGAAGAACCCAAGAAAGCTCTGGAAAAAAACAACGGCCTATGAGAAAATACTGGCAAGCTTCACAGTTTAAAAAATTTGCATTAGAATTTTGGATAAAGTTTTTTTTTATATTTGTTTATATTTTCAAATCCCCTTTATGGATTTTCTTCATGCTTAAACAGAATCAATATGATACTAAGACAGTTCATTGTGCAACATGCTCAACTGTTTGACCTTATGGTCAGTGTCACATGCTTTACAGCAGTGCACTGATCATAGGCATGATATGCAGGCAATGGCATTGGTAGAGATTTTCAATACGAGCATGCAGTATACCACAAAGTTTGTATCTTCAGTCCTACTAGGGTTTTTTTTTAGGTGACACCAGAGCAGATGGGTAGAAAATATATTTTCATCATCTCCAGAATGCTCCATAGGACATATTTCATCAGAATTATGGTTGGGATGGTTCTGCTAGCAACCATATGGTTTCCATAGCAATAATGTGAAGAAAACTTTTTGATTTCTCCAGAATGGCTGAAACAGTTTTGATCATACTTGATAGAAATGATTCATTTGTTCAGGTTGGAACCCCTAGCAGTGTTATGAATTTTGTTGCAATGAGATACAAAACCCATTTTCAACATTTTGTTAAGCATGGCTTGGGCAGTTTTAATTAAGGTTGAGAATGGTACTTAACATATGCATCTACAGAACTATTTGGGGTGGCTTCACTAAAAATGATGTGGCCTCAGTAGCAACCAGTTGAAAGATTTAACAAATGAAACTAGTCTCACATGAAATAGATGTATTATTTGTACATGTAATTTAAATGTGATCTTCACAGAATTACTTTTTTTTGCAAAATTGCCTGACCATATCAAACAAGATTTGATAGGTCAAATCTTAACATGCCTTTCACATTCATATAAAAGATGGAAGTACAATGCAAACTTTAGTTGAATACCACCAGTTTCAATCAGATACCTGGAAATTATCCTGATTTGGATATCTTTTGATCCAGGTTATTGGTCTTATTGTAGCTACATTTGTCTTTTTAGAGCAATGTTTGCCAGGGAGTCGTATTGGAGCCAGTTGGGCCTCATGATGTTAGTATTCTTTCCAGCCAGAAGTATGCTTTTCTACATTTGGTTTAACTTGCTTGAAATGGTTTTTAACTAAAATAAATTCTTATAATGAATTTGATAGAAATATTTCATATGGCATTGTGTGTTTGTGTTCTGATAAGATTGAATTCCAAGAGGCTTTCATCAGTGGAAATTGTCTTTAGTCTACATGCAGATTACCCACTCAATGACATTTTCATATTTGAGGTATTATCAACAAGAATCTTATGATTGTGGCTCACAACAAGACAGCTGGTCTGGCTGATAGGATATATTAAGAATGACATCAAGAACAATGTCACTTACCAGGAATTTGAAAAGGGGACTGAATCATCCAAGAAACAGATGTTCCTTCTCAGATTGCTTTCCAAGTGTTCATAGGACTTTGGGTTTTAATTTGTACTAAGGCAAATTTTTGGTCACTAACTGCTTCTTTAAAATAGACTATATAATACTGAGTTCTAATCAATCAACCCATCGCCTTGAAATGAATGCAGTCTTTGATAACTTGATCGCCAATTTATTGAACATTAAAATCAATATTTTTTCTTAGAGGTATCGACTAATTGAATAGTTGCACTGAATGTCTTGTTTCTTTTTTTTGGCAGTAAGTCAGTGCAACCAAGTTTCATGCATATTTGTGCACAAGTTGGGTCCAACTGCAAACTGCAAAAGACCTAGTTCTGCTATTGCATAATGTGCTGGCAGGTCTAGGTCTATGTAGTTTGTGACTGCAGATCAGGATCAATTGTTTGCATTTGGACTTATCACATGAGAAAGTACATACAGTGACTTCACTTTTGTTCAGCTTAGGATTTTGAAACTTTCTCTTAATGGCTTCCTCATCCAGTATAATTTTTTTCCATCAGGTTTTCAACAAATTGTTTATTACCCATCAGTAGACAGTATAGCTAGATTTAATCAGTTTTATTGCAAGCTTGGTTTAATATTTTGCTTTATAAAATTGTTGGAGGTACATGTAGGATGCAGAGGTATATTTTGATATAGATTTGGTTATCCCTGTCTTTGCTAGCCAATGGTCATTGATCCTCTTTATTCTTCAGCAATTTTGGCACAGTGTTGTATGCAGGCTATGGGATTGTTCATATCATGCATTTTTGTAACTTTCATCTACAAAAATATGCATAAAGGGCAGGATAGAATGTACAAAAATAGCTGTTACTTTTGCATTATTCATTTATGTCAGTGTTAACCCATAAAAATGAAAAGTAGAATAATCACTAAATTCAAGAATAATTTCTTTTCTTTGAAATGTAAAAGAAATATTGTATCAGGTTTTAAAACTAACATTTACCAAAATATATGTTTACATAGTTTTCAATCACTGAAACAGTGCCATTTAATCTAAATGATTAGAACCAAATCTTTCCCCCTATCTGTCAGGTATTCTTACTGAACAAAATGACAAGTGCTTGTTTCCAGTTTTGATAATATGAGGGCAAGTGTTTATTTTCATGCCATATTCACATTATCTACCTTTATCTAAATAGTTATGACCTCAGTGCATAAGTACTTAATTCAACCTCATCACATGTATTTATTCACATCTTGTATTATCACACCTACAAGTGGTGTTATGTATATTTAATTTGTATTATTTGCTGCATTTCTCCATGATTATATCTTATATATATGAATTTTGTAATTGACCCAGTCTAACATCAAGTTAATGGTATACTTGACTAGCAACATTTATTTTGTAAATTGCATAAATAATATCTAATATTTCTACTTAATTATTGAATAAATATTCAGTTCATTATTTTTGCAGGTAAACAGTTTTATTTGAATCTAGTTGAGGACATTAGTTTTTATTTGAACTTATTTGGAAATACCACTGAAAATCAATTGGGACTCTATACATTTGGAACTTTTAGGATTTGGACTTGTAATAGAACCTTTCGGACTGTTTGGGATTTAATTTATAATGCTGTAATTGTTTTATTTAATTTTCAGTTTGTATTCAAGGGAAATCAATTATTTTTTGAATTTTACAAAACTTGTTTCATTTCACTCTTTTCTGTGAGTTGTAACAGTAATAATTGATAACTATTGCATGTGTGCAAATTCTTTTACTGCTTGACTGCATATTGAGCTAACCCATACAATTATTGGCCAATGAAAGACCCAAATCAAAACAAAGTGGGTATGATTAATTATCAGTGTTTGAAATGGCTTTGTTATATTGTGTTGACTTGAATCAGATTTACAAATTAATCACCCATTGATTTAAGTCCAATTAACTTAATGAAAGGCACTTTACTGTCATTAGTGCTGGTTCTCTTTATGAACTGACTAAGTGACAGTGATGTGTCTTGGTTTAGTTGATTATACAGAGAATTTACTTCCACATCCAATCTTGTGTTTGAAGGTTTGGAACTGATGAATTGAGGATTGAATGAATCAAATCTCATGGCAGTTCTGGATATATTCTATGCAGCACAGTATAAGAATGTACAGAAAATCTTTGAAGTTAGAATTGCTGATACTCCTCTAGGCTAGCCACTTTCAAAACTAAATGAGACAAAAATAGACAAATAAAGACTGAAATTCTCTTTAACACAAACTACAGCATAGCCCATTATGGAAAGCCATATTTTGATACTGAAATGCTGTGTACTCAAGGAAATGTTTATTTTGAATTTTTAAGTTTTGTTTGTTGAATTGCAAAGTAGTTCTCATTTTAATAGCAGTATTACATATTACATTATCTGCTGCTGTTGCATTGCTCACGTTTTTCAGGACTGGCAATTATCAAAAACTGGTGTCTAAACTATATGCAGGTGTGTTCCAGAAAGATTTGCATACAGCGAAATTGCACATTTTAATAAACAGGTGATGTCAGAGTCTGATTTTGTCCATCAGTATCAACATTGATTTGAGAGGCTGATTTTTTGGACTAGGGTTTACAATGCAAAGTCTAAATTCACATGTTGAATCAAATTGCTTTTGTTGCAGAGTTCTATTATAAAAGTTGAGTTTTGGATTTTCTGTTGAGTTATATAGCAGTGTTTGAAAGTTCCATTTCATATTTTGAATTTGTTGATTTTATCTGTTGAATTAAACATTAATGGTTGAAAGATCCATTTTCTGTGTAGGTAAATCCTTAAAAGAATGCATGCCTTTGTCTTATGTTTTGCTCCATTATTTATTCTTGGACCTTTAGTGTATTCCCCTAGGGGTGCAAGACTGAGAGTCAAATATTGCCTTTGTGTCAGAACTGGTGGTGAGATTGAGTAAAAAACAAACCTTGGTGTCAAAACTGGGGGCCATTAAAAAAAAACTTCTTATAACATTTAGTTGGTTCTGATTAATATTGGTTCCAACCTGAAATGCAGTATGGCCACCATGGCAGCCATTTTTGAAAATCTTATTGCAACTTTTCCTGAACAGAATATCTTTGTGACAAGGTTTTCACCAGAAGATTGTTATGATGTCCCTTTGGTCTTCAATGAAAATGGTGCTGTCTGACATCCAATCTTATTTTTACTCCTTCAAAATGGAAAGTCATATTGATGTGCTGTCATCACCAGAAGATTTTTTATGGTGTCTAATTCCAAATGCAAATGGTGCTGATCTAATTTCTAATATGGCTGACACAGTGAATAGCCTGTAAATTTGGTTGTCATATCAGCATGGGACTTTCACTAAAAGACTTATTAGAATGTTTTGTTTTGATCCTAAACTAAAATGGTGCTGATCTGATGTCTGATGGCCATCTTGAAAATCTTCTCTTCCCAACCCTTAGATAGAAAATCATTTTGAAATGTGTTTTTCATCAAATAAGTTCATATTGTGTCAGGTTTGTTCTAAATAAAAAGAACTAACCCTCAATATGGCCATCACCATGGATGGTTATGTTAGCATTGGGGTTTTCAACATTGGACTTATGATACTTAGTTGGTGCTAAATGAATATGGTGCCAATTGTACTTCCAGCATGATTGCCATGTCAACTGTGTTGAAAATATTGTTGCCACTACTCCTGAATGGATTTAATTAGCATATGGGTTTTTCACAAAGATGTCTTCCTTGTCTTAGTTGAAAATGGTGCCAATCTGATGACCAATATATCCATCACAGCTGCTAATTAGAAAATCTTGTTAATGCTGAAAAATATCAGAAGTGGTTTCAACACTCAGTAGTTGAAAGGAAGGAATGGTCTTATCTTGAATTCCTGGAAATTCTTTTCATCCAGTACAACATTATTTCCTTTGAGGGGCTATTGTTCACATTGTGCCAGAAGTTTTTCCCAACAATTTGCCCTTTTTTTCAGTTGCAAACAACCTTTATATTTCTCACTGTGATTGAACATCTTTTTTTATGATTGTAAGCAGCGGTGCACCTATGCCGAGTCTTAGACTATTCATAGTGTAGGAGATCACCACTGATGATGCATAAGGGAGGTTTTTGTTAATTGGAACTGACTGTTTTTGGTAGTGTGTACACTAAATGGCCAACATTCTGACATGCAGCAGCTTAGATATGAATAAAATGATTATCTTTCCCAATGTAAATTGTCTTTGCTGCTAATGAACTAGATATAAAACATTGGATTTACAAATCGGCTACTGTCTTACAGATTTATTGTTTTGCAGCAAGAAGAAGAAGAAAACAACAATTCATTATAAAATAAAGTGCCCTTTAGATCATGAAATAATCATTTAATAGCCCTTTTAGGAGGATAATTACTTTGCCCTCTTAGATCCTGGGAAAAATACTTTTGAGGTACACAAAATTTTCTTGGCTAGAGGTGTGCAACAAAGTATAATATTTTCTGCAAGAATACTGACTGTTATCCCTGTTTACAATGCTATGCTACGATCAATACATGGCCATAGAAGCCATTGATTCTAATGTAATCCAAATACAGAAGTCATTTTTAATTTTTTTTTAATTTTTATGTAAAGATTTATAGATCATGTTAGTAATTAATTGTGGTTCATTTTTGTAATATTTACTTCTTTTCTGATAATGGCTAATATGTGGAATATCAGGATTGCTGGAATACATACAGTTCTTATCTTCATATTTATGGACAAAAATGAATTAAAAAAATGTTCTTGAACAACATATGTGGTCAAATGCATGAGTGACAGACATCAACAATTCAGCATGTGAAATTAGAATTCCTGATGTATGGAACACTGCCATTTTAATTCAGCAGATAAAATCCAAATCATCTCATTAGCAAGGACATTGTGTCATATGGACATGTTTCTAGATTCACTCAGATTTATCTTGTAAAAATATTTTCTTTCTCACAAATACTAATCAATTTCATTTTTAAAGGAGACATCAAAAAGTTGTATTGTTACCTTTGTGCTCCATTATTCTTGTTTTCTACTTCAGTTGAGAATTCGATGTTGATTAAAATAAGGATCAGGTGATGAAATAGAAACATTACTAGGCTACAGCTGTCTGCAATTTTTATTTTTAATTGATTTTTGTACCACATAGTTCAAAAGTACAAGCCTAGGTCAATAAACCATTGTGAAAATCAGTGGCAGCAGTGTTTTAGTTTGCAAAAGTTTAACACCGGCTGCTCATGGGAATAGTTGTTGCTGATGGGTTTAATGCCAGATTTCAGCACAAGATAGGCTATACATGGAGGCCATTATAACTTGTTGAGGAAGAACCCTGGAAAACCCAGGGAAGAACCACTG
>QKMX01351987.1:0-11949 GCA_003401595.1 Venustaconcha ellipsiformis
ATTATTATTATTATTATTATTATTATTATTATAATAACAGGCACTGGAAGAGACACAAATTTATTTGTGACTTTCTATTCCTCTTGTCATCACCCCCAAAACTTTATACCTCCAACTGGTATTGTGACCAGTTGACATTCCAGAATGGGTGTTTCTTATTTGATCATCTGATTTTCAAACAGCATTACCTTTGATGAGTTGTGGCCACATGTGTCTTTAAATGAGACCAGAAGGACCCCTGGGTCCATACTTCCTGTACAGAGGTGTAAAGTGTGGCCAGACCATGGACATCTTTGAGTGTTTAAAGGGAACTGTAGATTAAAGAGGTGTGAAGTGTGCACCTCCCTTCCTGCTTTGTATATTTGCAAGGTACATTGTTTACTGAGAGACAGAGTTTAAGTGTCTTCCTTCCTGCTTTATATTAGAAGGTAAATTGGTCATTGAGAGATTTATGTATTAATTACATTGTTTTGGTTAAATGGTTCTGTTGATATATGTATTTTCATCCTCAGTATTTCAACTGAATAAAATAAATTATTTTTGTCTTTAATGTTGTTGCTACAAAAAATCAAAAGTATGGAACAACACAGTATCCTTAAAGCAGTGCAATACTGAATTTTAGCAAAAAATAATTTGAATCTAGAAGCCTGATCATATTATGAAGATTAATAATAATAAAAATATAAATCTCTTAGGTTGACACAAATGAAGCTTTTGTAAGGTTTCATTCATAAGTATGGTGTGTTGAATTAACCAGTGTGATTAAAATCAAGGCCTTTGACATGACAGATTTGATGGACACTGATATTTTCTACTGATCTTTCGATTTGCAGGTGATGAACATGATTCCAATAAGTCCTTCTCTCACCTGCATAAAATGCAACACAGATTAATAAAATGAAGTGGATCGGGATTTCAAAAGCAGAATGTAAAACTTAATATTTAGAGCTCAGTTTTAACCCAGTTGTGAAATGATTCTCGAAGTATGAAGCCTAAAGTGACATTGATTTATCAAATTTCTTTGTCGTCTTCTCCGTCATTCTGAATTTCTGTGTAACATCACTTTCTCACTATGGTGGACATGGCAGGGTGGACATTTATTTTGTAATGAGAGTTTATAATTTAAGAAATGGATTGGTCCATTTGCTTAAACTGTTGAATTATATCTACTTTTTCAGGATAAAAATAACAGGACTAATTTAACTGAAAAAAAGGTGGGAAGAGTTGGTCCGTTTCTGCATTAGAAAAACTTGATGCGCCATTTTTATTCTATGCCTTTACAGTCAGGTGCAACATGTACAAGGAAATACCTCGACATGTGTTGCCATTCAGATATCCTTGGACAGCTCCTATCTGTGTAAGACAATAGAATACTGATATGTGGCCATAATTAAATTTATACTGATATGTACCTGTACAGGGCTGATGACACAGGGGACCCCCTTAGAGACAAAATTCTATAAAAACTTAATTGATATTGTCAGTGTCAGTTATTGAAGCATAAATTTACCTGGGGAGGGGTGTTGGGGTCAGATTACATATCATGTCAGGGAATACCTGGGGTCAGCTTTCTCTCTTTGTCTTTACAACCCTTGTAGACTTCTCTGTCCAAAACCAGGTTTTTATTTACAGTGTTTAATAAGCCTATCTTAAAACTGTCAGTTTAATTACTGTTAACCAAAGTGTCTTATCCTTTGCATGTTACATCTCCCCCAACCCAATAAAGAAATCAACAGTGAATAAACTAACACCCATTTAGTCTAGAGACTTGATGTGTTCTCTGTTGTGTTCATATTTGGTTGTTTCAGGTGAATTCTTACACCCCTCTAACAACTCTTGAGTGGCATAGTGAGAAAATGAATCAAACATTATATTATGATTAAAATTCTCTATCAATTTTGGCAGTTGAAAAAAATTTGAAATAAAAAGTCAGAGTTATAGACAGAAAAATATAAAAAACAAGTTGCATGGTTCTAACCTTAAAGATCTAAAATTAAATGTAAGATTTTTTAAACAGCATGAATATTGTTTCTTCATCAATTATATAAGTATTTGTGGAATAATTTGTGTTCACTTGTTTGCTTTGTCATTTTGTACAGAACCTGACAGATAAAGATGGCATATGCAGTCATTGGCATATGCAGTCATTGTAAAATTCAGTTTATTTTTACGCTGTACAGTTTCAGCAGCAACCCCAAAAAGTGTCTTCATCACACACACTGAACTAGGTAAAAATTTACACCACCTATCATATAGGCATAAAGCTTTATAATCAACATTGGAGGCAGGCACAACTGCAGGACAGTTACTATGGCAACCAGAACTGAGATTGCTTAAAGTTTCTTTGTTGAAAATCCAATGATGATATCAGTTGAACTTGGCATAAGAATTTTCTGGTAAACATTGTAAAGTTATCCATTATTCATGGTACAAATATTTTGGCAGCTATACAAAACAAGGGACATTATGGACAATATTTTGTCTTGTTAAATTGAATAAAAAATGGTCAGTATTTTGATTTATGGTTTCGAGAGACTGGCTTGAGACATCAATCCCTGTGATGACAGGGCAGCAGTTTTCCCTGGGTGGTATTAGTAGATTTGTATTAATTTTATTTAAGATATTATCAGTACTTGCATGGAAATGCCTATACATGTAATTGCTACAGCAAAAAATATTTATGCATGTATTGTGACATGGAAATTTATATGCATGTATTGCCTTATGGGAATGGATATACATGTATTGTTACATGGAAATGCCCATAAATGTATTGCCACATCAAAATGTTTGTACAGGTATCCCACATGTGCCCATTTATGTATTGCTAAATGGAAATGCCCATACATGTATTGCCACATCAGAAAATTATTTGCATGTATTGCCATATGAAAATGCCTATACATGTATTCCCATATGGAAATTCACATACATGTATTGCCAAAGTTTTTTTTCTCTCTCAAAATCTAGGCTGATTTTGTGTCAGGATACAAAACCCTTTTCAGATTCTAAAATGATGTAGTTGCCAAGATTAGAAGTAGCCAGTTCTAAAATAATGTGGATGCCAAGATCAGAATTAGCCACTGCTTGTGCACAGATAGTCTTTATTTTATTTTATTTTTAAACTTTTCACTTTGTTTACCTGCAATTTTCCCAATTCCATTAGCCAAAGAACCGACATGAGAAGCAGATTAGATAAATGCTAGATGTCAGTTCTTGTAATTTAACTCCGATTTACGATTCTCTTTTTGTTTTTATAACATGTGAAGATTTTATAATGGAAAGACAACTGGAGTAAAGTGCCTTTCATTGCATGGCAGCCCTCTAGACTCATTCGATGGCAGGATTTGAACCTGCATCCTTCTTATTGCATGACCAGCATGCTTACCACTGAGTCACTGCAAGAATTAGTTGTAGGACATATATTCAGAATGCTTTTTAAATAATTTGAAAGAGATAAATATTTTAGAAGAATTTTGGTATATTTCATTTCCAGGATTCCTTTTTACCTGTAAATATCTAAAAACTTTATATACACATTAAGGTTAACTTGCTGTGAAATTTGGTCTTTAATTGTATCTCTTCATTTATGATGCCACAGGCAATTAATTTCCAATACTTTTAAAGTTTTTTTTAGTTTGGCAGCATAGTACCTAAAGAAAAGTAGACCTAAATATTTTCAATAAACAGTTTCATACATTGCTTTTTAATTTTCATCATAAAAAAGCCTTTATTATTTCAAGAACAAAGGTTTCTTTGAAATTGAAAATGTTGCCTAAAGTTGATACTTTTGGAGTTCTTTGTTCTATAAAATCTACTCATTTCCATACCCTCAGATGAACAGATGGGTAACAAAATTACAGCCCATGATCTGTATCATTCATTAGTATTGTTAATGCATTGGTCCATACAGTGTGATGTTTGAATATAGTGAATCTATAACTGGAAGTCAGAATTGTTACTTCTACTGCAGTGGGGGATCTATTGATTGTGAGTCTTAAATGTACACAAAAAGCAATCAGCCTCAGTTGTAGAAGACGTTAATTTTGTTACGAGTTTGATTTTGAGAAAGGTCATATTCGGGGGAAAGCTACGCATGATGATAATATTTGCGTGTGAGCAGGTTATTAATTTCAACAATGGATAGTGCCCATGTGCCCGATGTATTGTTAGTTCGACTTTACCGAGCCTAATGGTTTGGAGATTTTCATATGACTCGTAGGAATTGCTCCAAATGGTAAATGTTTTGTGGAGCCATGTAGCTGATGGGTTGCCATAGTAACCATTTCTCAGTGTAGGCAGGTAATTTTTGCTGACCATTTGTCAAGTCAGCTCATTAAATCATGTTTATTCAGAAGTTTCAAGATCTATAATTGGGAGCGAAAAAAAAAATTATTGATCTTTTGTACAACAATTGTAGAGACTGTTAGAAAAAGAAATGTAAAATTAAGTTGTCCCTAATTTGCATTGAAATAAACTTTACTCAATTTCCTTATACTGTGCATTGTTTGGATATATCTTTTCTTGTGGTCGAAGCATAATTTTTGATTGCCTATATGTGTTCCTCATAAATTATTAGTTCCAAGTTTAATGATTGCACACAGTGGCTGCTGTTCAAAGATTGTTTTTAAAAAAATGAAACATACAGTTTTGACATCTAATGTTCTAAATTGAGCATTTTGCTTTTTCTGGAAATATTTATTAATGAATGATAACTTCTTTTGTGTAATTAAAATTTATCGGAGTAGCTCCTTTCCATTTTATGTGTAAAGTAAATCATTCCCAGAAATTTTATGGAAGGGTTTTAGAAGCTGGCTTGTCTCAACAGATCTAGTCATAATTGCTGCATAATCCTTGTTTATCAGACTTGCACATAGTTCTTTTACATGCCAGTATAATTACAGATGGTTACTTATTCTCATTTGACATATTCAAGTCATAAAATGCTCGTTATTATTCAATAATTACAAATTTTTTAACAAACAATTTGAGCAGTTAAAAAATCATCCTGTTACGAGGAAAAATAGAATTTATTAACTTGTACCTAAAACTACATGTTTATTCTGATACCTGTATTGTTTGCTTTGTTACTATTGATAATAATTATTTTTATTATTTATTACTTGAAAATTGTTATTTTTTTTATGACTGTAATTATGACAAATGAACTTTTGTATGATTCATGATAATTGAACATATACTATACATCAATGTTCTTTTGCTTTGCTATGATTATTTGTGTGGTGAATAATCAATTTTAAAAATTATTGACATAATAAGTTCTGTTAAATAAGAAATATAGTTCTTAAATGGTACCAACTTGAAATGGTTGCTATATCTAGTTTACATTTATATGTTGATGTATATTTACTTTCTTTGTGTACTTTCTTTTGGCCATAATAATGTGTTGGTTATTTTTTTCTTTAATCTAGTGAATATGTGTACAGAAGGATACAGAAAGTACTATAATGTGAATATAATAAAGCTCAATTAAAATTTGAAAAAGATTGTGAAAGAAAAAATTGTCAACATGTGCAAATTTGGAAGTTGGGGGGGGGGATGGTGACAGAATCAGGGTTTCCTTCATAGCTAACATATCAGTAGTCATTGAGAAGCAGAATTGGGAATGAAATGTGCATGGAGAAGTCATTGTCATGACAAATGACACGTTTTTGTATGAAGTTTTAGTATGCTGTATATAATACCATGATTTTGTGACAATATAATGCAAAATATGATTTCTGAAACATAATTTCCATGGAATTTAAATGTTGAATTTCCAGACAGTACTGCACAATTAGAAAGTAGGCAAGAATGTAGAAGTTGGTCGGATGTGTTGGTTTTACTTCAATGCAAAAAAAAAAAAACCAACAAAGCAAAACAAACAAAAAATGGTCAGATGAAAAGGTACACATTGGGCAATCAGGGTGGATGGCGGAATCCCCCATTAGGGGTTGTATCACTGGTTAGTAGGCAAGACAATTGAACGGTGTAAAATTGGATATGTGTTAACTGTACTTTAAGGAAAGAAAAATTAACATGAAAGGGATGACCGAGTAATGGGTGGATGACGGGTTTAAAGTTCTGTCAGGAGCTACAGAACCAGCAGTAGGGTAGGTATGAAGCAGAAATAGCTTCTAGGGTGTTTTTTGGCTTTATATTTTATTGCATTTAAAAACTAAGGAATTAAAAAAGGGTGAAAGCATGAACGAATAAACCAATGAGAGACTGATTTAACATTCCCGGTAGCTACTGTACCAGTAGCCAGTAGGTGAGAGGCTGAGCTGGTATTTACAGCGGTGGCTTTGATACTTGAGACCTGTTTTTCTGAAGCAGGAACAAAGAACACATTTTTGGTGTCGGGAGTGGGATGACTGACTGACTTGAAATGACTCAAGACAGGAGAGGATGGGGTCCACTTAGGGAGAAATGGAATTAAGAGGTGTACATTTTAAACATCAAAGATTTAAACGTTGAGTAACATCGTGTATGGGATTAAAGATTTAACTTGTGTAGAAAAAAGAATGTTGAAGTTAGAAATGAAGGAAACAAGGAAAGGAAGCTTAGCATTTATTAAAATAATAAATTTAAATTTTTTCAGTAATACTTTTCACAGTATCAGAATGAGTATGCATACAACCATTTTTATTAAATGATTTTGGGAAGGACATTTCATTTTTGGGGGTGTTGGCTGATCGTGCTGTGTGTTTGTGCACGGGGAAATGTATGTCAGTTTTGTTTAAAATAAAATCTGGCACCCACATAGCTTCAAAATAATATTCTTAATGATTTGTAGAAACAAGAGTACGATCAATCCATCAGGTTAGTTGGTAATGGAAAGAAAAAAGATTTTAGAAAAAAAATCTGGTTGATAGGGTCTCAACTTCAAATTCATTGGTTCCTTGATTCTATTATGAAGAACAATCGTCAGTTTTATTGATGCATAACATAACTGGCAATTAATCAGTGTACCCTTTGTAGGTATGGATTTAATTTTGTTGGAAACCATCCCGATATAACGAAATCTTGAAGAAAGTTTCACGCACAGCTATTGCCTGTTGTTGTAGGTGGCTATTTGCTACTTTTGAAATACTGGGCATATTAGAGAAGGTAAAAAATGAGACCTTTTGCCACATTTGTGGACCATCATTAGCATAAAGTACTCTCCCTCCCGATCACTTAGTGTGGAATATTTACCCCCAAAATCTCGACTTCAGAGTTACGTGCGACAGATTTGATGGATGAAGGAGATTGAAGAAGTTCTATAGGACTTGCCTAATTTGTCTTCTGATTGATGTAAACAACAATTTCTACACAAGGGTTTTTGATCAAATTTGTAGCATGTGGAATTTAAATTAAATTCTCGTAGCAAAACTAATAGCTGCTCGGTGGCTGCAAACTCTGGGTTTTATGCAGTGCATTCTAAACATACCTCTGAAAGGAGGAGCCTATGGGGTATACACTTTTGAAACCATTGATCATACAAATTTATTTTCCGCAGGACTGAGAAAGTTTTTCATGTATAAAGAAATCTGTAAATTAGTTGTCAGTATCAGCCCATTTGGAATCAAGGAATTTTAATGTCCCTGTATATTTATTTGTTTGTAAGGGTCAAAGCAATTACGCTTCTCCATATTTTATTGGAGTTGGGAAATGTGCCTAATGACATCTATGTTTGGGATGATCACCTGATCTATATGTACAATTCGAAGATTTGTATGATCGATCTGTAATTTAACGCAATACAAGTCGTAAATTGGCGAAACCTGTTCATAATGGAACAATTTCATTTTTGACTGTATAATGTTTGAAAAGAGCTTTCATTATAATGGTATATTGTTGGGATGGGGTGGGAGTAGTCTGAGATTTTCACTTTAAACGGGGTTTGTTTTCCCTTTTCTTCAAGATAGATAAATATTTTTTAATCAGTATATTGAATTTATTTATTTCCATTGGGGTGAGGTTAAAATCAAATTGGACCAAGAAAAAGTTTTTTTTTTCTTCAAGTTATTCTGGGTACATTTCCCCCATTAAATATGGTTAATAAATAAGGCAGGCACTTAGCATTTATATATTTCATATTTGTCGTAAATGGATGAAATTGTGAGTCAAAAATTCCCAATTAGTAATACCTCCTACCTTTCTTTCCATGTATGTAGGTAGGTAGGTAGGTATATATAGAATTTTTAATGGTATAATTTATCAATGTTTATATATTGATTGATGCTTAGTGCACATTTGAAACCTTATTTGACTTTCTGAATAAGAAGAGCTTTGAAAGTCCACACGGTGTACCATTTTAATTGTGTTGTTTCTAAATTAGGTAACATCATTATTTGCATGACAAGTCTGTTGATGAATAACAAGGTCTTAAACAAATGTTTAATTAAATTTACTGTAAGTAGTTAAATGTGGATAAGAAGTCTGTCTTGATTAAATATCAGTGACTCGAAAGATTAAACCCCAAAATTAAACACTACAAAAAGATGAAATGTATTTGGTTTCTTTTGAAACCTTTTAAATGAGGAAAAAAATTCAGTTTCTTATATAAAGGACATAAATTTGTCATTCGATAAACATGTCAATAAGAAATGAGTGGAGACAGTTAAACTTAAGGATTTTAGTAAAACGCAGATTTCCGAATAAAAAAATGATTTACATTGATTGGTATTCGATGGTACATTAACACACAGAGGGTTATACCATGCCAAAACAGTCCATATATTGCCATGTGTTAGTCAGACCCAAACATGACGACCAATACTTTCAGTCTAAAATGTGTGAGGCAGTTTCTTGACATTTAGGGCTTTTTTTTCAGCCATTGTTTATGAAATTTTAAGTATACACTAAAATATGTTTTTACAGATTCACAATTATTGGCACAAAATACTCAGATTTTGTGTTATGTGCACAAGTAACAAGTAGACACAATTACATTCATCAGCGTTGGCATAGATCTTTTGCAATAAACTGCCTTGGCCTGACACTTGAAACAGCAGTTCTTCACCTGGACTGGTTTAGACAGGATGTTCATAGTTTTGTTGTATGCAGATTTGTTGATTTGGATCATGCAAAGAATTTTTTTTTAAAGGAGGAATCTTTTTCTTCTGAATGGTTATTTTTATTTTTAAAGAAGTTTCATTATTTTATTTTGTAATTGGTAAAGATGAAGAATACATTATATATTTTTGGTTGCTTGGAATGTCAAACTTGGATGTTTCTGTTTCACAGATTAAAGGGCAATTTTAGGCATGTTTAGAATTAAGTAAGAAATTATGAAGTGTGAAGTTCTTTTCATTATACAGCAGCCAACTTAATTAAACCATTTTAGATTTAGCGAGTCCAGAGTAACAATGATCCTAACAGCACACTTGGACTTCAACAAAGGATTAATTAATGAAGAATTTTTGCATTTCCTTAAGACATTTTGCTTGAAGGGAAAATCAATATTGATCTTAAAAAGCATTTTATTCTGAAAGGATTGCATCTTCACTAAGGTGCCATTCTATCAATGCCAGAATATCCAGATCGCCTTACAGATAGAAGAATTTCCACTGTGCTGATGATTTATTCAATGCAGCGAGCAGTAACTCTGATGGAGAGAAATCATTTTGCTCTACGCTTTGCTCAACATTCTGAGGTGAAATCTCCAAATTGCATAGAGATCGATTGCCAGTAATTCTTGCTAAAACCAAGTTGTTATTGTGGAGGCAGTGTCTAAGCTCCACCTTTTGTTGGTGTCAGCAGTGGGATAGAAGATCAATATTTGTAGCTGAGGTAGAATAGTGCAGGGAAATTACAATGAAGCTTTGCCTTCCCATGACAGTGTGGAATATTGGTCCATAGATGGCTGGTCATGAATCATACAGCTTGGTGAAGTAGCTGACAGGGTGATAATAACCTATGAGAATCAGGTAGTGGAATAAATGACATGGATGTGTTACAAATCAGGTGGAGCTGAGAAACTTGTGATTGGTGGCCAGAGCAGGTAAGAGGATAATCTCCACTGCCATTGGCTGAGGGTGGGTACATCCCAGGTAGTTGGGTGGAGCAGGTAGATTGCTCCATATTAAGGTATGGGCAGGTGATGTAAATCATTGATAGACCCCTGTCTCTCACCTTAGCTTGAGGACAGGTGTGGATGAGGTTACAGTAATAGCTGTGGTGATTAAATTTAGGAGATTGTTGGTTATGGTACTCTTGTAATCCTGTTGATCTAACAGTCAAGATTGTGCCATTCTCTGGGGTGGCTGAGTGTATGTATACAGCAAATAGAAACATGAGGATGTGGAATTTAGCAGTCAGAGGAACTTCACTTGGTGGGGCCCAGGATATGCTGTTCGTTTTGGGTGATAAATTATTTTCCTTATGTATGTATTACATTTTTGTATTTCTCAAAACTATATACATGTAAAAGGATTTCTTCTTTTAATCTTTGTTGGGGATTTATTATTATAAATTTTAGAAAAGTTATTGTTTGTATGTAGGTGTATTTGTATCTTTTAGTGAAAACTATTTCTGAAACAAAATTTGTAGGCACCTGATTTAGGGATAATTAATTGTATATTTTTGGGTTGGTGAATATTTCTGTACTTACCAAAATATGCTTACCATGGAAACCTTTGACATTGTTTAAATATTATTTGTAATTTATGTTGCAATCATCCAGTACAAAGTAAATTTTTGTACAGAGAAAGAAATGTTGAAATGAAGAAACAAGTTATAGTAATAATATAAAACTTGAAAATGTATGGTCCTTGAGCCTTCAATACTATATCTTGTCGAAAAATTAAGCATTTTAAAATAGATAAACAAAAAATAAAAAAAAATTCAAAGAGATTGAAGAAGTAGAAGTATGAGACCAAAATCTTTTTTAGAAAAATAATAACCATATAAATAGTTTTTGTAAATGGACTTTTGCATATCCAGGGCTGTATTAGAGAAAACACTTGAGTTATGTTTCTGAAATTCTAGATAAAAATTAGTTTGCAGTTGTGAATTAATAACTCAAAAAATGTATATGTGCCAAACATTAAAAAAACAATTCATTATGGTTTTAGTGAATTTCAGTAGGGTGCTTAAGGGCTTAAATGGGCCTTAATGTAAATGGGCCTTATTGGATTTAATGTAAATGGGCCTTATTGGCTTTAATGTAAATGGGCCTTATTGGCTTTAATGGGAATGGGCCTTATTGGCCCTAATAAATTAGTTCCAGTCTCAATATAACATATTTCAGAATCAGGAAGAATTTATTTTGGCACTTTTTTCCAGAACAAAATTGATCATAATTCTTTTTTTGTCCTAAAGCTTCAAGTCCAGTCCCCTTTGGAATTTGAGGAAGTCATGGTTAATAAATGCTTCCAAAATTTCTAAGTCAAAATGAGATAGGATTGATGCATCAAAGTGTTGAATTAATGTATTATTCCAACCATAGTTTTCACTAAAAATTGCATTGACACATTTCTTTTATTTGATGATGATTTGAGTTTTGCCACTTTAGAAATATTCTATTTTGTACCTCTTCAAACTTTGTTTGATTTTGGCTGTTTCTGCAACAGGTGCATTAATTTGGCTCCTTGCCAAAGTGTTTATCATCTTGTGTGCATTTATGCTTTATGGGCAGATTCCTTTCGTTGCATTTTACATTGACTCTTGTCTGTATGGGATAACAATTATGGTTCCACAAAACTTTGTATTCTGTAGACAAGAGTCCTTTATGTAGTTGTTCAACAACTACAACACCTAGAGTTGTAAAATTAAGCTTTGGATTCATGAATTTTCACTTTTCAGAGGTTTATTTATGTAGAGATGTCCTTTGTGTGATTGTGTATCAGGAAATTTACTTTGTCCTCCAGAATTTCATGAGTCCTTCCCATGAAGGTTGACAGGTGACACCTGAAAATATGCTATTTGACTAGTGGGACTATTTTAAATTTAAAATATACTATT
>QKMX01351988.1:0-27013 GCA_003401595.1 Venustaconcha ellipsiformis
TATATATATATATATATATATATAAAATTTTATAATATAGTTTTATTTAGGTCATATGTGTAATGACAGTATTCTTATTGTTGGTAATTTAGGTCAAATGAGTGACATTGGGGCTCTTCCATAATCTGAATTTCTTTATTTAGGACATATGTGTAATGACAGTATTCTTATGGTTGGTAAACGATATTTCACAATACAGAATAATTTAAATATTTGGAATCTTTACTAGTGATTCAGAAGTGTTGATTGGATGCTTATATAGTAGCTATAAACAGGAATTAAATATGCAGTGTCTTGTTCTTCATGTACAGTTTTGTAGGCGTAACGCGAGGATTCAGATTTATTTACTTATTAAACGTTGAAATTGCACAGAGGAAAACGATTTATTCAAAACAGATTGTTCATTTTTGGATTATTGTGAATCATTCAAGGATATTTGTTACATTTAATTTTCATTGGATGTACCTTGACGAAAACTTTCATGAAAATTAGAGCAGTCATTCTCAGGGGTGCTTGCACATAAGCACATTATAACCTTCTTTCAGAATACCTTTGGACGGTTTAGGAATACTGTAAAATTGATAGTACATTAACAAATATTATAGGAATTCCTAACATATTGAAAACTATTATCAGACCATTCACTTTGTTTGATTTTATATTTTAGGAAAATAAATTTATATTTTGGAAAATTGAATGCTTGTTGGCTTTTACCTTTTCTTTATTTTTACATAGTTTAAGCCCCTAGGACGTAACAATATGTATTATCTATACTGCCTGCTTATTTTTTTGTCCCTAATTGAGGGTTAGAGTTTTTTGCCAATTTGACTTTTTCTGACTGTAAGTAGTAAACAAAAATATTTACTTACATCTGAGTTCAAGTCCTGAACACTTAATACAAGTTAGTGGGTATTTCTGTTGGAAATATATTGCGTCGTAGGTCAAGTGGGCATTTGAATATACAGAGGTTTGATAAGCAATCATTCTTCATTCCTGTGTCATCTCAGTCTTTGGGAATCTATGATCCGAGGTTTTAGTTGTGTTCAGATATAATTTAAGAATAATTATTCATTTTAATTATTCATTGGTTCGAATTGAAAAATACTCTTTGATATTTTGAACAAAAACAATAGTTTGGGATTATTGAGATTTCATTCAAAAACATTGTGTCACATTGAATTGTATCATATGTAAGCCATGACCTTCAAATTTACTGGCACACCAGGGCATTCAAGATTATTGGTAAATCAAGAAATTCAAGACTATTGGAATTCGTTCGGAGCATTCGATACTTTTAGACTAGGTGTGACATTTTATGATTATTTCACAATAATGTATGTCTTTTGAATTTTCACTTGCATTCTTGTAAAATATGTTATTTGTTGAATTTCACTAAGCTAGCTTCCTTCTGTTACATGGTTTAAGACCATAGAGTCGTGAGTGACATTGGGGCTCTTCCAGAATCTGAATTTCTTTAAACATTTTAGAGATGTCCAAAATTGTCTTTCAAATTAAAATTGACTTTATTTAGGAATAATCATTGTCCCTCTGAAAGATTTTATTCTCACACATTTGAGAAATCTTTGGTAAAACAATCAAGGCCTCTCAGTGCTATCATTTGTAGTTAACTATGTTTAAATTCCTACTCTCAGAGTCTATGATCAAAGACGAGTTGCTTTAGCTTTCCAGACATTATGATCTTTCGGAAGGGAAAGCATCTTGTACAAAACACGAAAGAAGCATATTTTGATTCAGTATTTGGTGGGACAGGAAATTTTTTTGATAGTGCTTTGGCTTTGTTTAGAAAGTCTGTCTCTGGTTTTATATAAAATTAGAAATTATAGTTTTAAAAAAAAAACAGATGCAATTGGAATTAAGAAAGGTTCAGATTCAAATAGAAATGATGGAAATACAAAGAGAGAGATACACAGATAGACAGAGGGGGTAACCTATTTAAATCACACTTGAATCATCTATCGTTAAGAAAAGATTACCTTTCCAATGAGAATCCAGAGCCCAAGCGTCGTTGACGTTCTGTGTAGCCTTATACCCTAAAAGAGGTTTGATCGGACTTACGCCCTTCCGATTTTGAATGGAACATAATGGACTCCTTGGCCATTTATTTGATGGGGACCGTGGAACCGGAGATCGATCGAGTTTGTCAGCGAGATACACGTGATTCATTTTTGAACCAGTATTATTCAATACAACTACAGGAGAGAAATAAATAAGTAAACGTCGCTATTGGAGTGAATTCAATAATTCAATGTCATGTTGGAGTGAAAATCAATAATAAATATATCCTACTTGCGGATGAAATATACATTGCTACTTCCAATATAATAATCTAAACTTCAATCATCCTTGGTGACAGAATCATACATTTTCTATATTTGCGTATAAAATGTATACTTTCAGACCCTTGATGAGAAAATCATACATCGTTCATATGTGCGTTTGAATTCTTTACAGCAATCGTCCAATATGATATATCCATATATTAATCATGTTATTTATAGATTGATTTCCGTGTGATTACTCGTTTAAGTTGCATGTTCTGCTTAGTTCTGTTTAGGAATATATAAGTTGTTTGTACGCATCATTTTGTTAAACCCATTGTTGGACTTCATGCGTGCAGTATGGTATTTGATTCATTATCGTTCAGTTAATTTAAAAGATAAACACTTTATTCTTGAAATTGCTTTTAGTATCTTCTTTTAATAAAGTACCAACCCAGCTTCATTATGTTACAATGTTACAATCACGGCATATAATAACATGACAAGAAAAGCTTTGCATATGCAGGAGAAATGTGCTGCAGTAGTGATTCAAATTTATCTACCCTTTCGTGAAGAACATATGTGTTGCACTTAATCTACCATTCATACTTACGAAGAAGTTGGTGTAGCTAGTTGGATCCACCAACAGATTCACAACTTGAAGGATGCACGTGACTGTAAAAGTCTTGGATTCGACGCCTGCAAACAAGAAGTGACTGAAGACATTTGTTTTTGTCCATGAACATTCAAAAATATAGCATGTATAAAATGCCTTTGTTTATGGAGACTGTTTCAGATTTTTACATACCACAAGATAATTATGGCTGCACTCTGGTCAAACGTGTCTCGTTATCTTCAATTGCATGTTAAGAGAAGACGAAGACAAAAATTAAATTTTGGTTGACACGACAAGGACTTCACCTTGAATCCATCATTATTTACACTACTCAATTATATTTGAACAACGTAAAGCGCATCGCTCTACACCTTGGCGTATCGAGCAGATATTTCTGTCTTTCGAATCTATAAATTTCATTGGATGCTGCGGTAAGCCACCGCACCCAATAAAATTTAACTTGTCCAGATTTTCACACTGTTCGTTCAAGATGGAAACAAGAGGAGCACAAAACCTAAATGGACTTATAAAACAGCAATTTTCCAAATACCTTTCATTCAATTACATCTGTAATGGCTTCCCTCTGGTACATTGTCATACTTTCGAGGTTAAACTTCCAAAATATCCTTTTAGGTCAATTGCCCAAACAATTTTCGGCCGATGTGCAATGCACCAATCTAATTGTTAGTGGGCATTACCTACTAAGGGAGGCAACTCATGAAACCAAATAGATATCGCTCAGACAAAGCACCATCCGCTAAGGTGTTGATATGGTTATCATATCGGAACCTTGGCTAGCGAAGATGTCCATTACTCTCAAAGTTCATCATGTCGTGTTGTTTTAATGCCCAAGAGATAAATCTCAAGCTGAATTATGCTAAAAACGATGCCCTTCAGATGCCACATGCAAATTTACTAATCGATTCAAAACCTGACACTGCAGAATATTTGCGTTTTGTACGGATTTGTTACGCGGTTAGTACCTAGAAGTTGGTCCAGTTATTGACATATCATCTTCCTCATTTTCGACTTTAATAAAAGCTTTACAACACCATTCACTTCTTTCCTATCTGGCAGCATTCAAAAATTCAAAATTCCTTTGCATCTCATTCTCCTGCCAATTTGATTTGGGTATTGTATGTCGTTAGTCACAAGGAAAATTTATTTCGCATTTATTGGAACCCAGTTTAAGAAGTTTTAGGATGGTTTACTTTTGACTTTTTACTATAAGAGGATTTATTTTACATTCCTCATCAAGTGTAATGTTTGTTTGTAAAACAAAGTAGCTTTGACACAATAGGCTGATCTTAGAATGGAACATACACAACTAATTATATCCAATCCAGGTTCAAGTGGATCTCTAAGAAGTGTAAATATCCATTTGCCTCTGCGATGAGATCCTAATACTAAAGCAAAGGCTACAAAAAAAAAACCTAAATAATTGACACATTCTTATTGAGGCTAAAACGCACACGTACCCACGAAAACTTCTACTCATGCTCCATTGCTGATTATGCCAGTCTATCCAGACACAACGCAATCTTTTTCCCATTTTATGAAATGAAAATGGAAACCCATTTCCAACGTAACTTCTAATTCTTCACTGTCGACGTCTTCTGTTTCTGCTCTTGCTACAGGGAGAAAGGTAGCATCCCCTAGGTAATATGTGCAGGTCAGAACAAGAATGTTACAAAGTTTACTGGATTTGTCTAAACAAGAACATCACCTCATTTGGTGATACCCAGAGTCAAGTTGGTAAGAAAGTCCTACAATCGGTGGATACGAATTCAAGTATAAAAGAAGTGTTGGACAATAGTCACTACAGTTCATATGAACTACATGTCTTCTTCTCAAACGTTCACACCATCATTGACGCCCAAAAATATATCTCATAAAAGGTGTCCAAAAAATCCCCATCAAATTAACAGCTTAGGCGAAAACTTTTGTCAATGTTGAACACAGGTTATATTCATTGAGCTATACTAAAGTTTCGATTTTAAGTGAAAACATGTTTCTACAAAATACCAGTGCTGCGTGGAAAGCAAGCCTTCATACTTTCATCAAATGTTATGAGAATATAAAGCAGTCAGTCAGAGAAGTAGAAGTTGGAGAGTGCAGGCTTGCAAGCAGGAGGGATTGTGTACCTCATAACCCTCGCCGAGCCGGTGAAGGGTGGATTCAAAGTGCGGAGGGTGGTGACCCTAAAGAATACGCTGAAAGTTTTGGCCGGCGAAGAATATAGATCGGAAGTACGTGGGAGTGCTCTTCTCCATAGGACCCCATCGAGCGTTGTGGTCGGCTGAGAATGAAAAATTGGAAATATCAGCAGGCAACAAGAAAATTGGAAGAGTGAATAGTGTTTAATTATGGCCACGTTTATCGTTATATGTATTGGTGACTTATAGACGGAAAACATTTATAAATTCAGCAAACCAGATTGAGGGAGGATATTTCGACTAGGATACCAATGAAAAAAAAATTGACTTGGGTAAGTTCCCAATGTAGAGTAACGATAGAACTGCATCCTTAAGAGAGCTTAATAGCAGGACTTGAGTCATTTAAGTTTATTTTATTTGATTTATCATCACGAGAGGTAGTGTTAGTGGAATGCTTGAGCGTGTGCTTTATCAGTGTTATATATCAATAAATTTAATATTATTTGTATTTATTACATTGTTGATCTTCGTAACTTGAGTGACTATCACCTGTCCCAAATATTCACGCTTTCCTAACTTAACTATTCAGCTAAGTGTAGTGGAGTTCTTGTCAAAAGGAATACGGTTTATCTTGTTTAGACCAACATTGGGATGTCTTGAGACTAAAGGTAATGCCCCACCCCCACCCCGAAACGGTCATTCAGATCACTCAAGAAAGCACTTTAAGAAATCATTGATAATATGTGTTGGTGTTGTAAATGTCTTAAAAATGCTGCCTCTGGAGGATTTAAAAAATTGTATCATGCAGTCAACATCAAATTTACAAGACCGAGTCTGTAAGGTGTATGACAATGGTTAAGTAACAATTGACGTACAAGCGTTACAATTTCTTTCGACAAAAATTTTTTAAAAACGCATAACCAAAGTAGCAGAAATTGCAAGCTTACAAATATTTGTTATATGTCACTAATGTGTTTCAAACTCAGCTTGAGTAGTTCTTTTGACCTCTTAAACACGTTTTGAGTTAGTACGACCTTTGATATCGTCTTGAAACCAAAAAAGTAGTTGACACCCTTGCGATGGGATAAAGACAAATATAATGAATTTCTTAACCAAGCTTCCCGAAAGAAATTTTAAAAAATAACATTCATTTTTTTACGAATATCAATCTTGAAATGAAGTCGCCGAGCACTTTCAAAGAACACTGAAAGAACTATGTAGACATATTTTTACACGTCCACATGTCCACGGCAGGTCAAAACGTAAAATAAATCGTACCATCGTAGCGTCGGATGTGCTCCAGAATAAGTGACACTTCAATGGGAAGTGATTTATGTCTCTGTCTATAAAATGGAAAATAGGAACGGATAAATATAAAAAAGGAATTTTTTCTCGCCCGAGTTACAGCGACTAACCCCGAAAGTTATACATATGTACGATATCGAAGAGCATTCTCGAACAAAGAACGCGTGAAGTGGCAAAAAATCGAGTGCCAGATGTCAAGATATGTTGGAATGTATGCCCCTCCTGTTTTGATTCTTGCAGATTCACAATTCATTGACAATAACAAGAAGTAGAAGTCATTCCGTTAAACGCTACATCCCCTTCTCCGATCTCAATCACCAAAGAACTACAAGAACAACAACCACGGTGTGTGTGGTGTAAAAAATAAGTTCCTACAACTCCAAATAGTCTTTTTCTGCCAAATCTATATGGGGTATTGTATCACTGGAGCAACAATTGTAAACTTGAGTTTGCAAAAGGAAATAAGTAAATATTAACTATTTTACTCAGCAGCTGAATTGGCTGTTTTCTTCCCAGCACCTCAATAAAAAATACCAACAGCAGTAATACCGGTAGCAACACCAACACGTCACAACTCATCCAGTCAAAACAATCCACTGGAATTCTTGGAAAATTATTATCCCTTGATTTCGAGTGACTATGCATAACCAATCTTATGCTAACATTATCTATTAGCAATTTAGTGGACGTGTTTCCAACAATAAATTAGGTTGTTTTACACCAAATTAAAGCAGTCTGTAGCATTGAACCACGAAGCTCATTGAGAAGTGCTGTTTCTAAGACAATTCATGGTAGTGTTTAAAATATAACATGAATTTAGATTATTTACTTTCTGGGATAAATTCGTTGTGATTTATTAATATGTACCATTCTCCAGTCGCTTGTGTTTATGTAAAACATGATAGGCATTTATTTTCACGTCGTTTGTTTATATTGTTTAATTGCTGTAAATTTAACATACAAGCCTAACAAATTCATGATCAGATGTAAATTTCGAGATCACGTTCAATGCGACGTTTAGCCAGGAATGCTCTGTATGACTGAAAAATGATTTTTATTCTACACTGTGTTCGACATCATAAACCATGTATTTTACGATGTCCCCCATTTTCTTTTCGAGGCAATTTTTGTATTGGAGGCACATCCAGTTTTCACTCTGGGGTATGTGCAAGCGTATTTGAACATTAATTAACAGTAATATAACGAGGTTTATTTATAAAATCAGTTTTTCTTAACAATACAATAATTTTCTTACAATCTTCTGAAAAGATAACATATCTGTACTGCGGATGTTCTAATTTTTCTGGACCAATGGCCTCAATTAGAGGCCAATGTTTTCTCTTATACGTCTTGCAGAATAGTTTTAAAGATTGTGCATGTATTTGTAATCATAAATAGAATAATATAATCAACATTACATACTTGTTTCAATTACAATATTTTAACGGTAGATAATAGTTATTATGTCTCAATTAACTGTTAGGATTATGCACTATTTTGTTAGGTGATGTAGTACAACTGAAAATTATAAACATGGCTATTGTGCACACCACTCATTTTTTCTTCAACCGGAATCGGTTTCGTATGCCTTTAGAATAGATACCGTTTCCTATTTTGCAAATCAGCTTCACTAGTGAAAGGGAGTGTTATCGTTTTCTAAACAGCAATTAATTTTATTGCGATCATATTTTTCAAAAATATACATTCATTTCTGTAATATAAATATTTAGTAAATTTGGGTTTCTCAAGAAAATCAAAGCCGAAGACAGCATAGCGTAGAATACTTATACAAATATAATTAAGCCATTTCTGTATATTTTCATTACTCTATGATTTTATTATAAAAGAAATGATCATACGTTTCAGGGGCCCCGAGTGGCCAAGTGGTCGAATCACTGCCATCTTACCTGTCTGCGTTTGAGTCTCAAGCTGAGTCAATGTTGGTATGTGAGAAAGCTTCTTGTGAGTTGGTGGTTCTTTCCAGGCTGTTCCCAGGTTCTTTCTCCACAATTAATACTGGCAGCCACGTATAGCCTATATTTTGCTGAAAAATGGCGTTAAACCGTATAACAACAACAACAACATCCGTTTCACGTGATAATTATACTATTGAATTTGTTATTGTAACTTTAACATTACTCGTATGAATATTTTTAAATTCTGACAGTAAATTGTTTATTATTACTATTGTTATTTATTACAAATTGTTGAGACTGTTGGTGATAATGACGTGTAATGAAATAAAGAGAACATAATAAGAAAACATGTAAATTGTGTTATATTATTTTATTTATTGAGAAATATAACATATTAAGAATTGACTAAATCCTTTATTTTTCTCGTTCAGAGTTTATATTGTCTATACACTTGGAAAAGATAAATAGTTTCTTCAAATGTAAGTAGCTAATGGAACATATATATTTTCTATCGAGACTTTATACACTATATCATTATATTGCAATAAATTCAATGTTTCAATTTAAGGATTGCTGAAGTCCTGAAGCAGGAAGCAACTTGCGCTATAAATTAAATCAGGCTGAGCACTCGAAATACTCAAAGAACAAGTCCAAGAACACTTGGACAAATTTGACCCTGGTTTTTACACGAGCAAATACCTTTGACTTGAAAATTCCTGAAGGTTCTTTGAATGCGCAAAACACTCGATAAAACACGCCAAGATTTACTACCACTCACCTTCTCCCAGTTTGTTCACTGTGTGAAAACATAACCCTTGTTTCAACCATGAACATTAACGAAAACAACCTATTCTTCAAGTATTTTAGATATTCTATCGAAATGAATGAAAGACATAATTTGATATGTTTATCATCTGATGTAGTCGAGTACAGCGTGAAAGAAAACACATCCGTTCCATTTCAGAGAGTCATTCCTTTCAAAACTAATTCTACTACTTCAAATAGCAACATTCACCGAGAATTTTTTATCCGCGTGACAGTACTGTGCCAATCATAACTGACAGACCGAATCCGTCAAAGAATCAGATGTGGCAAACTGGCAAAACTCAGTCTAACGCAATTCTTTGCAATATCAACCACATATGAATAAGGTTCGATAAATTTCAGTGTATGAAACATTCTCACATCTTATTATCTTACTCTGTACAAAACTATGAAACCAAAACTCTATATCCTAATTTGTCTATATAGTTTTCAGTAGCAGAACAACAGTTTTCTAATGGATAAACTGTGTGGCAAACTAATGACAGTGTATAATGGTACTAAAAGAAATGCGGTATCTGGCCACTTGGTTAAAGAAAAAACACTCCTGACCATTGTAATGGTTGTCAAATCGATCATCCTAGTGGGGAAAAAATATGATAATTGTTTGATGATGAGTCAAACAGAACAACTGTATGTGTATGGAAGAAGAGTGGATAAAGGATATGATCTTGAAAGAGTGGTATAAATTGGAGTAACTATTCCCGACCTCCAATGACGTCCCTTGAGTTGAAACAAACCAAGACTCTTGCAATTGAGTGCTAAGACTTTCAGATCATCGACGTGCTTGACAGAACATTTTTTAAAAAAAAGGTCAAGTGTGAAACTACTACTCAACATTTCATATGAAGATGCAAACTTGGAAATTCATTACTTTATTTTATACAAAGTACGCACGCTGTTTCATGTAATCCAGTCGTGTGTGGTAAATATGAACGTACTCAGACAGTCTACAGATGTTTGAGCTTATACTTATTTCCCCAGCGAACCTGAGTGAGTAATGTTTTGAGTTCTATGTCGTTGGAATACCTTCTCTCAAAGACGGTATTATATGATTTATGAGAAGAAATACCGTATGAACTCAATTCAATAATGAGAGATTAAAATAATTGAATTCTATAATGTGTGGACAATACTATGTTTACTTTCTTCAGCAACATAGCCTTAGATTCCCATAAGACCATCTACTGGATTGTTTTGAATGTGACATCTCAATAAAAGAAGAAAAAAAAATTGTTTACGGGTCATTATGTTTTCGCTAAATCAAAACCGTAGTGTTCGTCACCTAACTCTCTCAGACACAGATACCTCAACTTTTATGTAACAAAGCTCTGTTTCATGTGTGTATGTTTTTGTCTATATTTCAAACCGAAACCATCATGGATGCTTCTGTCTATGTCTAAACATGACAAGTTTATTGTATCTGATAGTATAATCGTAGGTATTTGATGTGTGAACATTCCTGCTCTTGACACGGATGTTTGTGTATAGTATGAACAATCATACTATTTTCTAATCTTTAACTCGATGAATGATAGCAAAGCAGTATGTTGTGTTTATATTCCTACACTATTCTCTCCTTAAGCTACACTTTGGATACTAAAGGTTGTATGAGGATTCTTTTTCTTACAAGGGATTGGCAGAAAAGTTTATGGAATAATGGATTTAGCTTTGTATTCAAGTGGTTTATCTCCCACCCATCGAGCCATATTTTCAAAAATTATGGCATAATGTTAACTGCACACCTCTCACAGTCCCATCATGTTAATACTATTGACGGTTTTACCGTTACATTTTTACTGGTACATCCCATACCGTTACCCAATTACTTTTAATATTACATTTCCCACTTTTCCTCCACCATACGGTCCCATAATATTAATGATATGGACGTTTTGAACGTTACATTTCCCATTTTTCCTCATAAAGTCCTATTACGTCGATCCTATGGACGATTTTAACATTATATTTCACATTCACCCCTGTCAAGGAAGTGTCTATTGAAAGTCAGTGCATTATATATGAATGAAATGTGCTCGAATTTCGTTTACACGAAAAGCGTTACCCGAGTTTAGTTTATTTTTAGCCGTGGTTATTTCCGAATTCTGAGCTGGTCCATGTACTGCTAAACGCTCAAAATGCCTGCAGTGAGAAATCAATTACCCCAAGTCCGTGGCTGCGGATTCGACCAAAGCCAAGGTACCACAGCAAAGGTACTTATAGGGTACATTCTGGCTGTATTATAGCAATACAACGAGTTTTACCGAATCTTCATGGAACACACAACAACTAAGTGAAAATATCTTACAGAGGGCTCTACGCAACCAGGTACTGATTGTTTTGAAAAATACATACAACAATAAACTTTACCTTATGGGTGAAAATATAATTCAATATGGCCGAGTTAACATCAACAATACATTCAGCTTACTTGTTGATGATCCGTACATTGTTCATATTTGTGCATAAATTTTATATATTATATAATTAGTTCCATTTCGGAACGATATTATTTTCTTGTTTCCTTTGTTAATTCTTTGTGTATCGATTGTTGGACTTTATGAGCATGGTGTCAGAGTCATTCATCGTTCGGTGACATTATAAACATCTCGTTCAAGAAATTGTGATCAGTGTCCTCGCTAAATGCAATCCAACATGGCTTTATCCTGTTTCGACCGGTCACGGTCTCATAATGTTAGTCCTATGGACGATTTTCCCCAACCCTATGGGTTCCAACCCCACCTCCAATGGTCCCCTATTTCTTCTCTTAACATTTTGAGAATGCTACGTCAAGGAATTGGAGCTTGTGTAACCATATTTCACGATAATCTATCCTTCCATGTACTTGTCGCAATTAATTACCTTGGCAGTGGATTGGATTGGGCCAAGCGCCAGGATGAAAGGCTACATTTGGCCTGTCCAGCTTGTCCATCCACTTGTATCTATCCCTACAATCTTCACTTTTTAGATACGATCGGGCTAACGCTTGCAACAGATGTGGACGAATACCAGATATAAACGCGCGTAACGAAAATTCTTTTGAGAATACTATAGACAAAGCTTTCTTGTATATACTTTGCCATTATATAATGTGTTAACGTTCTTGTATATAGGCTTTCTCAAGGAAATAGCATAGATCGTCACTAGTTTGCATTGCGACTGATTGCCATGTCCCGCTTAGGGTTTGATATGTTCTGTATTCAGACCTATGGAATGATTGGAAAATGTTACCGGAATGTTATTCAACACTGGATGATACTTAATTGCATGGCTAATTATATCAGTATCGATGTTAATTACTTTTCCCACGTGAGGAGTCCAGATTTTACGAAGAGAAGGTTTTACGAAGGAACAGGAAGTGTATAGTCATACTTCACGCGCCATCAGATTCATTATATTTTTGGTAAGTAAATGGTAACTATTTTGTTCTATTAATATCAGTTGTTAATGCTGTTAAAACTTTTTCTGATATGAAAACGTATTGGGCTTTGATACATATATATCTTCATTATAAAATGATCTTTCGTTATTTTTGCAGAATGTTGGTTTTAAAAATTAAAAAAAAAGCTTTTGTTTATTAGAACAAGAGGTCAACAAGTTGGAAAAGGCAATAATTTTTTAAAATTTATCTTCATATCAGTTTTGGACAGAAGATTTTACAACTTGCTTGTGATGCTAATATTATAGGTATAAATAATACAACACAAGTACAAGTAGCGTCTATCAACAATATCAAAAACATAATAATCAAAACACGATATAAATACAGAATCTTGCAAGAGTGTTCATTTTTAAACATTAAATTTCTGAAACGAGTTAAATAATTTCGTTTGCGAACTTTTGACGAACAAAGGATTGAAATCATTCAACGATCTTCATAAATTTTGTTTGAATTGTACACAAATTTATGATCGCGTCACGTATTGTCACGTGGAGAAAACAGTGTCTATTTCACATAAATGTATAATAATGTTGTGCAGTGCCTTAGACAATTTGGCATGTCGTTTTAGTATTATTATTTTTTGTGTGCAATAAATCTAGCGTATGTAAAACAGTTCAAATTTATCTTCTCATACGTGAAAACAACGTAGATGTGCCAAACTGTGTGAAATAAATCACTTTTTAAACATATGTGCTGAGAAAAAGAGCTTTACACATGCGGAAAAGAATTCTACATGTGTACACGCAACTTTATTTCAAAACTATGATTTTTTTTACCTATGTGAAAATCCTTTTCACAAAAAAAACTTTTCCCACACAAGAAGTAAAACACCTATTTACGTATGCAAAGTTCAGTGTGCAAGAGGATGTCATGTAAGTGTAAAACAATTTCAAATACGCAACAAAGCAACAATTTCTTATACATCAAATATAAGTGATTTATTTCACATCCGTAGAACGATTTTTACATATGTGAAAAAGAAGTTCACATGTCTACAGAAAAGTATTTCATATTTGTGGACTTGTTTTGTTTTATTTTACATATGTGAAAATTTTCTTTTCATATGTATAAAGGAATCAAACATATGTGAACAAAGGAATAAATTTAATATGAACATATAAAGTAATTCAGAAGAATTTTGCAACAAAATGATTATATATTTTACACACGTACAATTTTTCCCCATCTATAACAAGCTGGATTTTTTGACAGTTTAAATAGTATTTTAACTTGCCACAAAAAATACATTTGAAATCTTCGGTCAACGCGTTTTCATATCATTAATGTTCTAATAAATGGTAGAAGAACATTTCTGAGAAGTTTCTTGTGATGAGTAATTTTAACAAGTCTACCGTTTCGGAACCTTCCAGATCCGAGCGATATGGAATTCATTACCCGTGGCCTTTAACGATTACACTAAACATCAAAATAAAAAAGTCAAAGTTCAGCGTTAATGCGTTCTCAGCTACGAAAAATTATGATATCGGTAATTTTACTTACCCCACCCCCATCCCAACAAACAAATAAGCAAACAGAAAACAATAGCCGTGCAATACACTTCTGTTGAAGCGGTAAGAATTGTTTCTTTGTCTACTATGTGCGGGTTGTTTCCTGGGTTTTGATTTGAATTAAGTGGCAGTTTCATATAGAACCTCTGACTGATGGAAATTCTTAATGTTTGTAAGTAGGTCAGATCAGATAACAAACAGCACACATGCCAAAACATGTTCGGGGATGATGTGCCGGACTATTCCTATATGCAAATTGTATGAGCTACATGTACAATAAAACAAAAATAAAGAAAGCACAGACTTGGTGTAGACAATCAAATATGATGCTTAATCCAAAAATGCGTGGACTATGTAGTCTGGATCAAGATGTTCTTGTTGTAAAGCAGCTGAATCAACGCTCCAGATGTGGGTTATCCGGTACAGACAGTAAAGTAGCTTTAACCTCAACTCAGAGATTTGTTAATGCGTAGAGGCTTGAAACTCCATTGATATTGCAATTTCGGACCGAGATAACAAATACCTATCAAATCTTGATGCAATTTCGAACCGAGGTAACAAATACCTATCAAATCTTGCTGGATTTCGCAGGAGAGACAGCAAAGAAGGGAACGGAATGTGTGTTGAGGGCTGAAGTTTTCTGTTATAAGACGAAATTAATATCCTGTAAATATGTTTGTCTCTTATTTGAAAATTCTGAAGGGGTTATCTATGTAGTTTCTTTAAAACTGGCTTTTAAGATTTCTGTTAAAATGAGCGAACTTAAAAGAGCTACAGAACTTGGAGGCTGGTCATTTTTAGATTGGATACCTTTCTCCATACAAGGCAATTTTGTTACTGCATTTTATATGACGTAACTTCTATTAAACAAATCAACACAATATATTGCTAATTAAATTTCATATTTGATAAGGATACAGACAATAAAAAGTGTTAGTGAATTTGAAATTAAACGGTTGACGGTTCTAATAGTGTAAACAATTCACATAATAAAAATACCATGGTAACTTCACGCAAAAGCTATAGGAAAGACGATATAATACGAGAAGTGTGTCAAAACCCATAACGTTAAAGTTTTAAAGCAATAATTGAACTGTCTCGAACTCTTCACCATCGCTGGAAAGGAACGGTTATGAAAAACACTGGAACCTTTTGAGTTACTTGGCGGACAACCGAGTTACACTTTTTGTGGTCGCCATACCGCAAATCACTATAAATCGCCATGTTCGAACAAAGCACAATAATTTTGAACTTTTAATCACCGATAGTTTGTTTATTCTTTGATAATTAAACTTTTTGCTATATTTTTGTTTGCTGATAATGTATTATTCTCAGTACATTTATACAAAATATACAAAATGAACACTTACGCTTGGCATGTATAAGACATTTTATTTTGTTATGACTCTTTTGTTTTTAACTAAGCATCAGAAAAGAGTGAAAACCATTAAGCTTGATGAAATTGAGCAAATAATTTATTACCCTAAAATACAAAATGTAAAGTTAAAATTAACTTAAAGTATGAAAAAAGGAAATTTTAAATATTCTTAATAGTTCTACATGTCCAAAAGTATCCAGCATTCCTAATGAGTTCCAGTGGTATTCAGAATGAAGTTCAGTCTATTGTGCTGATATGCTATAAGTCTTCATGTATGACAAAAATATAATCCAAAATGTTTTTGATCGAATTTACAGTAATTCCAAAACAGCTACCAAATCCTAGAGCCTGAGCACTTTGTAATTCCACGGAATAATTAAAATAAATAAATTAAATCCTCTCAACTGAACTGAACACAACTACTTGACTCCGACTAATGTTTATGCCAAAGTGTATGTCAAATGTAGTCATTATTCACATTTATCCGAATGAAATGAAATATTACTTGTTGATCAAGAAATCTAATTCTAAAATAGTGTAAGCAAAGTTTATTCAATCCTGATTGTTGAATTATCTGCGCCTTAAATGCCATCAAAAACGTTCTAGATGAAAATTATTGATTGCTCTTGGAAGTTTAACGTGGTAGCCATGTACTAAACCGGATCCAGAAAAGAAAACGTCGGGCCGCTCTTAATAAATTATAGGGTAATACAAATTTATTTTCAACGCGTGGTGTTTTCATTGTGACATAATAGCGAGTGGCATTTCATCCGGTTGATACTGATCACAATTTTAGACTAACCTCGTCCAATAATATTAGTCCACCTAATTTAAAATTGATTTTACAGTATGAACTAATCGGGTCGTGTCAATAATGACCTTCTAAAGGAATGTGAATGTATAAAGATATAAAAATCCAATAAACTGAATATTTGCCTTTTAAAGGTACGTGTAATCAAATTATGTAAATCTCAATCGTTATTGAAATAGTCACTTCTAAACACCTACATGACCTGTATGACTTTTACTATAGGAATAATGAATTCTCAGATAAAGATCCATTGTATGAAAATTAAGACGCTGTTTCAGAACCAATACGAGGTTCAAATAAACATTCCAGAATATTCTATTTCTCAATGACATCAGGCCATTTTTGCAGCTAACCAATCAGAAATTAGGTCACCTGGTTTTTCCAAGAGAGAACCCCAGGCATGTCACGAACAAGGATTTCTTAAACAGTTTCCAAGATCAGAAGACCATAATAACATATTTACTGGAACGAAATTACTTCATTCTAAAGTACAAATGTACTATCTCGAAGCTGTGTAATGTGTTTACTAAACTTACATCGTCTTAATATACAAAACCCACAACTACAAGGAATATTAGTATTCAGCTTAAATGCTAACTTACCCTTACAGTCTTTAAACCTGAAGATTAAGACACGTAATATAGATATACATAATAATTTACAAAAAGAAAATCTGCTGAATGATAATAAATAATAGTTGCAAAAATGTTAAAGAAAGATGAGTAAAATAATTTCATTGCTCTAAGTGTCAGTAATGACCTTACTAGTTATCTGGTTGATAACTTATTCTCTTTCATATGAATCAAACAAAGATAAAGTTTCAATTTTTAAGTATAAAGAGCATTATACCAAATCACTTGTACATTAAATGAAATTCCTTCGTAATAGAACGTCAGCTTTTTCTAAATTGATGTTTATATCCTTCCAGTGTAGAATTTATTGGTGGATCCTTCAACTTGTTTCCATTTCATTCGACAAAACTGATGAATCTTGATCTCACATATAATATTCTTAATGAAATCTCCAAAAATGTGTTCATTTTACGTTTCTCTCCGTTCATTTTCACTCATTCAAAAAAAATGTGTTTACAGTGCGGCAATTTACTAAAATGCAAAGGGATTTTAAATAGTAGACGTCATACATGTATGTGTTCAGACCCTACTATCTAAATATATAAACGGTAATGGGACATTACCACCCACCCTTCGTCCGTTTTCCCCTTTGCCATTACCCCCCCCCCATTATTTGTCGCCTCAGTATATTACCCACCTGTCATTACCATCCTTTGCAAATACAGATACAAAGCGACGACGAAGAGCTACCTGAGCAATGGTTTCACCTCAAAATGATTTATCCTGTGCTCAATTTATCGAGCTAAAGCAAATACTGCGATGACGAAGAGCGACGACAAATTTAATTAATAATTAATGTTGTGTTTGCTTTACCTCAATAAGATTCTTTCCCGTCAATTTAAGTGTACACAAACACAGTCTGATAAGAGTATTGGCTTCACGTCAATAAAAATGATTTTAGCAGTTTAATCTGTGCTTAATCTATACTATTGTGTTGGCTTCACCTCACTGAATCTAATTTCTGCAAAAAATGGTTTCTACGCGCATGAACATTGTTAATGGCCTTGCTAATAGAGAGCACTTTGAAAAAATTCGAGGGATCGCACATCAGTCACATCAATATAACATATGTCATGGTACTATAACATTATGATCTGATGAATTTAAAATTGACTTTTCCAGAACTAGTATACGTTTTCATGGTCGAAATTAATTAACTAAAATAAAAATTTACAATAAATTCTTTTAAAATTTATTTTGATTTATTATTTATTCTGGGTTTATAACAATTATATGTTATATAGTAATAGACCGAGGTGCAACAAAACAGGGGGTAATAAAGCACAAGGTAATATACTGAGTGGTTAAATTATGGGGGTGGGTAATGGCAGGGGGCGTAATTGACAGGAGGTAATGTCATAGACTCTATAAGAACACCCACGCTTGTCTTTCTGTGTCTCAAGGCTGCCAAACAAAAGATCGCGTGTTCGAAATTCGCTGCGGCATCTCGATTTTTAAAATACTTTTTATGTTCAAAAATTCTTTTGACCTCGCTAATTGTTAGAATTTGATTTCAAAAACCTTTATGTATAGTGTTAGATTATGTTTAACTTTTTGGTAGTACTGCTTCATTGCTATGATTTTTGTCTCCACCATATTACAGCTCATTCCGATTATTCACCATTAGAGTTTGCTTGAAAATGTACTGCCTTTACCTCTTATATATGAATATGTTTTACTGGATCAAAGAACAAAATATTAGAAGAACTAGATAAACAGAGGATGAAATATTAAAAGCGATACAAAATCTCAAAACATCGAAACAACATATAAATGATTATCATTTAAAAGAGTATTTAAGAAATGGACTGGAGATTCTAAAACATTTAATGCAATATCGATAATGGTAATTTTCCTACGCAACTAGACGGGGGAAAAAGTTTTCCTATAGTCAAGTTCACCGACGCATGTGATACTTGAAATTATAGAGATATTTCTTTGCTGAGCTGCGTTTCAAAATTATTTACAGTATTTTAAATGAAAGGCTGTTGACTTGGGCGATGGAAAATTATAAACAATTCAATACACGATTTGGTTTCAAAAAAGGAGTTTGAACTACGTTGCTTTGTTAGCAAGTATTAAAGTCAAGGTAAAAGTTTTACGCAATGTTTGTTGATTTTTAAAAAACCATTTTATAGCGTTTATATCTATTTGGTTTCGTGATTGAAGGTTTTAGACAAGGTGTAAATGGCAAAATGCTAAATGTTTTTCGTTCGATGCGCCGTTTAGTTAAATCTCGTGTTTCAGGTTGGGTTATACGTAGTGTCTTTCTGTACTGTGTTTTTGGTTTGACACAATGTTAAATGTTATCACCGATTCTATTTTCGATATTTATTAAAGATCTGGAGACAGAATTACAGTCTTCGGGAAATATTTGTAGAGTATTATACGATTCGTCTTTTGTTAATGACATTAATTACTGACGATTTAGTTTTATTTAAAGAACCATCGAGGGTTTACAAAAGCTTATGGAACATTTACACTATTACTGTATTAAATTGAATCTAAATATTAATGCTGATAAAACTAAAGTTATAGTATTTAAAAAAGATGATTTATTAAGGCAAAACGACGTACGGGATACAGCTGGGAGTAATAATGAAGTGGTGGAAAATTTTATTTACCTTGGTTTTGTTTTATGAGCAACGGAGATTTCTCTAAAGCCCAACAAACAATGGCTAACAGAGCACTAAATGTAATGAATATGATTATTTGCAATCTGAAAACAAATTTACTTAAATTATAACGAATGTTTGAAACTTTTAGATATGTATGTTGTTCCAGTGTTGAGATACATGAGGTTTTCAACAAGCTGACGTCATTAAAACTGTACAACGAATATTTTTTAAATACTTGCTAAATGTAAAATTACCTACTTCTGGCGTCGGCGTATATGGTGAGCTTGAAAGAATTCCACTTAAATTATAAATTAATTAATATTGGTTTAGAATTACAAATTATGTTAATATTATACTGAGCACTGCATAAAGACACGTTGAAAATTATGCAAATAGCTGTACCAGCTGAGTTATACTCCTAATAGAGACTTTAAACATATTTGGTTTTAGTGAAGTATTGCTCCAATGTCAGTCCAACTTTGTGTGCTTTTCTATCAGACTGGAAAAGTAAATTACAAAATGCTAACAAATTGTCAATAAATAAGCATATAAAAATCGATTTGGATTCGAAGATTGTTTCAAATATTTGAGCAACCATAAACATCGATCAGCTTTGACAAAACTCGAGTGTTTTTACATAATCTGAGAATTGAAAACTGGGAGATATGGAAGCGAAATAATCGATAGCTGTGAAAGATACTGCATACATTGCGCCAACCATATTTTAGTATGCCTTGTTAACACTAGCATGAGTTAAACCTAATCCGAAAGTACGTTTGGAATAAACCATCCAAGCACAAGTACAATGAATTGTTACCTTCTAGAAATATGAAAATACTATGTTCACTGGCGAAATTTGTTTATGACGCGTTTAAAAGAAGAGATAGATTATTGTTTCTAGAGTAATTTATTACAAAGATTGTGAATATTTGTCCATCCTCTAATTTTGAACTTTTGATAATTATCTTGTTGAGTTTATCTTTAAAGCTGCACAGACAGCATTGAATACCACACAGTATTTTTAATACAGTATTTGTAATGTGTATAATATACGCATGTAAATGCATAGGAAAAACTATTGATTTGAATTGTATCATTATATATACACATTCCTTTGGAAGGTCATAATTTATACGCCCTAACAAACACGTACGGTAAAACTCATTGTTAAATTACGTGGAAAAGTTTTGGAAGAGGTCAACGTAAGAGTGTGATAAAATACAAATCTCATTGAATGTCGCGCGCTGTGATGTCACGCTGAAAGCTAAGCATGGTGAGATAAGAAAACAAAAACAAACACACAAAAACACCATAAAACAGCAGCAACAACATTATTCAATATTGTGCTGATTAGACTCGACGTGCTCCTTCTTGGCCCAGTTTAATACTTGGTCACCGTTGCTAAAGTCCAAGCGATCAAACATTTTCGTCTGGAAGGTTTTTTGCGACAGTTACAGCGTAGACCATTCATTAATTAGGACTGAATAGGCTTTTGTTAAACTAACAATAATTAGTATTTAATTTAAACCTATCAAACGAACCTACAAGCCCGAATCGACATAAATTAAAAAAAATATATATATAAACAGTTCATTGCACTTTTAAAAGAACGGAACATTTTCGTTTTCATAGAGGTGGGTGGGGTTTTTATAAATATATTCTCCTTTAAAACCATAATTAAATTTTAAAATTGCTGCCAAAGGCTACCTAAGTTGTGGAAATTTAAACAGTTAAGTAGCATTGATGATATTCGTTGCATCGAATTAGAAGTGTACTTTGTAACACAATAACCCGTTATCTCCAGACTCGGCATTCGTCTCGTCCGTGTTGGTTTAAACAAGAATTACCTCGTACCCAGTATAATTATCTGATAAAACAAATACCAAATCCATCGTATTTAACTATTATTTTTGCCAATATTTACCACCCTATGTGCAGTTCTCAATCAATTAATTAAATTCAGGTGGGATGCTAACGTTACTGGCATGACGTAGTAATGACGTCACAAGCTAACCAATCGCGAGACACTAGTTTCCGGCCTTTGGTATTTGGCTTGCCATTTAGGTCTTTATCGGCGGATAGAGTTACCTTCCCGGGAAACTTCAGAATCTTTTGTGGTACTGTCATCGTCTGCAGCTTTCGCAGTAGATTAATGTAGATAACTTTGAGACATTACTAAGGTATATAAATAGTAAGAGGCCAATAACGAGACGCTTTTTTATCTTCAGATTAAGCTCGCCAAAAGCCAAGATACGTCAGCATAGTTTTATTCGGTCATGATTGCTGCTGGAGGAGTCAAATTACAAAATTTTAACAACAGCACAGGAACTCGTATCTTTGTTTACAATTTACCAATATAATCATACATGTACTATATAATCCTACGGTTATGTGATTATCATAGGACTATATAGTGCAGGTATGATTTGTAGGTAAAATAAAATTATAAGCAATGATTTGAGCCTTTTTGACTCGGAGCAATAAACTTTAATATATTTTTAATTACCTATCAGACGCGCGCCGCATTCACACATGACTTGAGGGCGGATCCAGTACTGGACCATTATAGTCTAACAGAAGTTTACACGGTGCAGATAGCATCACAAAACGAGAGCAGTGATTTTACAAGTTAAACATGTAAGAGCAGAAAATTAATTTTGCCAGGATTATAACACTGAAAGAGGAAGATGATAGTTTTCATTTGAATTTTTCAAAAGGTGTCTTATATTATATATTAAATTATATAGAATAGTAAAAACTATTATCTAACTTTACATGGAATGTTCTACTTTAAGAATATTCTGCTATAAAGGTCTATCTTCCATTCGAATATGTATACTATCTGAAAATGATAGTGTAAGGTTAATAAAATATTTCATAAGAACTTGTATGTTTTAGAGAACAAATATATTGGATGTAAAATATGTCTTGCATTCTTTCCTAATAAGTGAAATAAGTGACAGAGATATTTCATTTGTAGATGAAAAGTTATTGCATTTACATGTGATAACTATGATTTTTATATAGGTTTGATGCAATGGAAACTAATGCTTTCATTGCTTCTTGATTGGTCACATGAACTTGCTTTTGATTTGCAGAATCATCATCTGCTGAACAATGGCAGTACACTTTCATATTGGTAGTTTGTTACCAAAATGGCATGGTCTGTTGACTAACACATTCTACTGCGTGCTTGCCCAAATAAAAGACCAGAACAATTTCAGAAATGTTTAAAATAATGAAAAATGTCTCTAGAAGACTGTTATTAATCGGCAAGTATAAGTTTTGTTGTGATAATGTTGTATAATGTTCTTAATATAATAAAAATAGGTGTGGTTGTTGCAGTGTTATCTGCTGTGATGTTCACAGTCTTGATTTGGATATTTATTACTGTCATTAGCTTTTATCTGTGCTTTAGAATATGTCAGTTGAATTCTAATGTTATAATAATTGAAAATCAAAGGCTTTATGTACCATTTTTGAGGTTATTTTTGAAATCCCATTATTTGGTTATGCTGGCTATGACTGATAACTTGGATTTGTTTGTTGTATTATTATTTAAGTATTGTTTATTTATTCAATAAGGTATAGAGAGGATATTTGCTTGAAATGAGTGAATAACATATTTCATTGAATGGGTGAAAAGCTTAAGTTTTTCACCCAAAAGATGAAAATATATCCATGATTCACTCGCAACAAACAAATTTTCTTTTTATTTTATGCTCAGATGTATTGGCTAGCAACATGCATAGCAGATAATATTATCAGATTTTTTACTGGATCCTGTATGATGTCAGTAGTTTACCATTTGTGATTAATGTTTTGTTAATATCTACACAGAAAATATGAACAGTAACAAAGTACTCCTTCCCAACTCAAAGTAAAAAACACATCAAGAAAATAAGATTTCTGCACCATGTTGGATATAAACCTGGTTCAGCTTCAGCAGGAAGCTGCCATGCTTCTGTAAGTCACAAGTGTCTAAGAATAACTTCTGATTTTTTGGTCATAATGTTATCAGTGTCAATTTATTGGAGTGAGAAAATATACTGTTTCGCATAAGTGAATTATCAAGATTATTTTTCTCGGAAAATCCAGTTATTCATTGCCTAGCCATAAAATAATATTTATTTCCATGATATTGTTGCAAGATTCTATTACATTTTTCACTTGTTGCTAAATTTAAAATGTTACGCAAGCTTAGGGCACTTACTGAGAAAATATCATCATCATTCACATTATGCATCCTTTCGCTCTGTACATCAGCAACTGTTTGTAATTCTTGATGGGATCCATTAAGTATGAAGTATTTTTGTTTTGTTACCCAAATCGTGTACCAATTTAACCTTTGTACATGTCCAATTTTACATTTGATTTGAGATGAGAGTAAACATTTTTTTAATATTTTATAAACTCTTACGTGTTTATGAGATAATAAAGAGCTAATTGGACCGGATGTGTGTGTGTGTGTATGTGTGATGTTTGAGATAACAAAAAGATAATTGCACTAAGTGTGTGTCATATTAGCATTGGCTATTGTTGCTCATTATTTATTGATTTATGTGATTTATTAATTTAACCACCTGCTAATGTATGTTTTCAATAATGATGACAAAAGTGATCTTTTGTATAATCATAATCATTGAAGCTTCCCATATGGCAATTTTTACATCACAGTATTTTGAGGTGATCTCCCATTTTGTCTAAGGTGACAACTGTCTGTATTCTTCATAAAATCATGAATTGTAAGATCTTACTCTGGTTACAGTGCTCAAAAATATTTTGGAAAATATGATTTAAAACAATGAGCAGACTTGTGTGGAATTATATATGGTTAATGACTTTAATTTTATTTTTATGAAAAGGTTGTTCCAGTCAAACAGAAGAAACCAAATCATTCATCATATGGAATGAGGACATCCATGTATTGTGAAATAAATCCCAGATATTCCTAAAAGTTGTATCAAAAGTTTAAAAGTACAGTAAAGAGTATTTCTAATCAAAATTTAGTGATGTTCTGAATTAATTCCAATACTGAATATGCTGTTGTTTCATCAGTCTTGAATATGCTAATGTGTCAAGTCATGAATAGTAATTTAATCTTAAAATATTGAGCACTTTGTAATTCCAGTGAATAATTTAAATAAATAATTAAATCCTCTCAAATAAGAATTGAACATAACAATATACTGATTTATCTTTGGATGTTAAGATAAAAATGAGTAATTTTGAAGTAAATAACATTTGGATAAAAAGCTAAGATGCAATAAAAGCTATGATGAGAGTCATTTTCCAATCAAATTTGCAAACAATTTTCTCTTAGAATACTCTTAATTTCTGAAAAAAGAACTCCTTGAACTCAAAATCTTTAACTATGTTTTCCTCCAATTAATAATTATTTGAAATCAATATATAATCTTAAATCATGTAGAAATAATTAATAATCAGGTTAGCTGTAAAATTAATTACCGACCAATCACACACTATAGATTTTCATAGATTTTCATAGCATATAGAAAAACCAACACACAGTGCAAATAAAATATACATAATACTGTGCCTCAGTAATATGGATACTCTGCCAGAAAATTTTATTTAAAGACCATAAGAATGAAAGTGTTAAGTATGCATTTAGCTGCTCCATTACTAGACTAGTATGCTGTTTTCTGCTAGCTTTTTCATTTCTGGTTTTAAAAGATGTGTCTTAGAATTTGACAAGGTGCATTTAAATGGTGAAGTTTCAACATCCATGTATCAGGAGTTTGAATAAGATTTCAGCAGTCACTAGTCTCATGTTTTTTATTCTGAGAGCTATTTAAAAGGGAGTATATGGAAATATTCTTATAGTCGATCATTGATACATGTAATATATGGTTGTCTGGATACAAATGTAGATTAGTCAGAGGTTTTACAAGTTGGACCATCTAATATTGAATTGTACCTTGTACATTTGCTCTCTGCCACAACTAATAAAGTAATTTTAGAAAATAATAAACATGTACAATTATAATGTATAATCCAACTTGTTGGTCAACTCACAAGTCAGTCTGGCTTAAAACTAGATATTTTTCTACACAGATTGATGGATACATTTATGGTCTAAAATTAGGAGGCATGGTAGCTTAGTTGGTAGAACTGTGGATTTGTAATAAATAGGTTGTTGTTTTTATACCTGTCTGGTCCAGCACAGTTTCGCTGTTTCATTGTGTCCATGGGAATGGACCTAAGTTCTCGTTTCCTCAACATGATATAGGCAGTAATGTGCTTCAAGTGCCCTTAAAAACCAACCAACAAACAAAAGTTTTATGGCCAAGCCTGGTAAGCTGTACTTTCTGCAATGACTGTTTGCTTGCCTAAACTCCATTACAGAAGTGGATGGATCCAAATGCCCTCCATCCCCAAGACAAACTGATATCTGAAAAGAAGATATCATTGTAGAAAAATACTACAGTATGTGGTTGTACCATTTCAAAATATTTAAATGGAACTTTTTAACAAAATTAACAGCAGCCTTGTCAGGGAAACAATATCAGTTACCAGCCATTCAGGCGATACATTTATCTTTGCTTACAGCAATTAAAATACTTAGTAGTGTGACATTACATTGATATAGGAGCACTTTGCAATGATATGTCTGACATAAAGTTGAGAAAATAAAGAAAATTTCATACTTTTATGTCTTTTTAAGAAAATATTAAAGGATTTGACACTGCTGTACTTTTTTTATCCATTTGCTAGACATTATATATCAGACTAGCTCCCATATACTTAATGAGGAAGAGAAACCACCAGTCAAAGCATCAAAAGTGTTTAGTCAGGTATTTTGTTATTACAAGTACAAAAGATAGTATGGAGTTTTAATGTAAATATAAAGGAGTTTCTGACCCCATAATACTTTGCTTAGACCCAAAAGGGAGACAAAATCTTAAACATAAACTTAAACATATTTAAGAGTTCTATCTGGAAATATTTCAGTTGTCTGGAGTATGTATGTTTCCTATTACACTGTTTCTGATATTATGGTAGGTATTTGTGTTTTGCTTTTTTTAAACATTATATATATTATAATGATTAGTACATGTATATATAAGGTACTGAGTAATTCAAGTGCTGCGCTAAACCAGCTCAGTTAAATGTACAAATCAATTTAACCTGAGGTGAGGGGGAATGGGGAGGGGAGGGCAGAGATAGGGGGAAAAATTGATAGAGTTGGCATTGAAACACAGATGGTCAACTGACAGGAAATGCACAAATGTATTTTTGCCTAATGGCAGAGTTATTGTACAGTTAGTAAGAAAACCATAAGCAGAATCAGTGCAAAATGTTCACGCCATAATCAGGTAATACTAACTGACTTTGCCACATACAACACCAACACAACAAGACATGCAAAACATTCAGGCAATCCTAGTCATCTTGCCAAATATGTACAACACCAACACTACAACATAGACATGTAAAAATGGTCATGACATAATCAGGCAATACTAGTGATCTTGCCATATACAGTGTACTTTGGGTTAGACATGA
>QKMX01351988.1:39135-50132 GCA_003401595.1 Venustaconcha ellipsiformis
TTGGGAGACTCATGGGGGCAGGAGTGTCTTATTCCATTTTGTATGGATCCAATGGACCTTTACCACTGTCCACTGTACATAATAACTCTTTTTCTCATACAGATATGTGTTTTCATACACATCAAAGACTGAAAACATGGGTGTCGATTCCAATTTATTTTAGTTAATTTTACATCATGCTGAATTATCATTTTGAAGAAATGTCATATGTACATGCTAAGACTAATACTTACTGGATGTTATTCCTCTATCACATTCATAGTTGAATATTTACACAGGAGATGAATGAAGATGCGCATGACTTCTTGTTCATGCGATCTTACTTTTCTTACCCAGTCTAATGCCAAACTTCCATTGTAAAAGTCCATAATGATCAATAATTATCATCTGGAAATTTATTTATGACAATTAATGTGTAGAGTACTCAAAAATCTCAATTAAATAAACTTTGTCATAACTATTTTATGATAAAATGTTTTAAATAGAATTTTAAAACTTTGTTTATCAGTATATATGTTTACGTGACCCATGTGACTTGAACTAGAGAAGAATATATCACCCTTTATTACAAGAGAAAACCATTAAAGTTAAAAGCCTACATCAGAGCTGCAGCCAGGTTATGCAAATCATGTAAATTAGTTTTAAGTCACATATTTAATAATCTACTCTTTGCAGTATAACTGTTACTATGCACTTGTTTCAACATATATATTTTTGTCAGGTAGGCAACTGTTTACATATCTGGGTACTTTGGCTTGGCATGTATGGTTATTAAACAAAATTTGATTGGCACAGTAGATACTGGAACAAGCATTTTGTCATTGTTTAAACCTTGCATTCATCAGGCATGTTTCAACTGCATGCTATATAGAAAACCTCTGATTGCTGACCCCTAACATGGTTCATCTTAAGATGACTATTTCATTAGGCAAATTCTTGCTGATGATAGCAATAATGACAATGATTTTTAAAGTTTTTAAGTATATTCATTTTTGGAGCTGGGAAAGTATTACTGGAAGTGCTAGAGAGTGATTTTGGACTTGAACATGAAATTGAAAATGAGTCTAATGTACATGCTGGATGGATTAAAGCGTTGGTATACCCCTTATTGAGCAGTATTTCAATATATAAAATGAAAAAAGCAGAATGGCAGGTCCAATTAAAATATAGCAGTTTAAAAGTAGAGTGCAGATTTCTTTTTTTCTCCTCAATCTACCCTGGTATTAAACCCTGAAGATTTATACTACAAAACTGTATAGCACTCAAATGGTTAAAGATAAACTGATTAAATAAGAATCTAAAAAGAAATTCAAAATTAAGGATATTTATTTGGTAAAAATACTTCTGTGGAAACAAGCAGACTATGGTATTGATGGACTTAAACCCTAATACAACATTATGAAACATAAGAAATATGTCATAGGAATCAGCAAAGTATGGATTTAAGAAAATGAAAAATCTTAATCTGAAGCAGAGATATCCATGAGACAATACCTATGAGCTGTGGAAGATTGTACATAACAACCATAAAGAACAGTTTCCAACTTTGATATCCTATAGATAACACCTATAAGCTGTGGAAAATTGTACATAACAACCATAAAGAACAGTTTCCAACTTTGATATCCTGCAAATAAAACCTAATAGCTGTGGAAGACTGTACATAATGACCATAAGGAACTGTTTCCAACTTAATCAAGTTTGCTAAGATCTATGCCCTTTCTGACTGCAGAATGTGAAAGGGGTTCTCAGCACAGAACAATTTTCACACACCAATAAGGAACAAATTAAGCTCAGAAACAATCAGCAGATTAATGCTATTACAACTTAAAAAGACATATTTTGAGGCTTTTTATTTCAAGATAGCTGTAACAGCAGAGTAGGAAGAAAGAAAGATGGATATTTAAGTATTAGGTAAGTATTGAACAGTAGCCATCCCCCTCCCACTTTGTTTTGGTGATGTTACAGATTTTTGTCAATGATTTCATTATGGATAATACTAAACCGTCACCTGCTCTAATTTATTGGAAAAGGTTTTACTGAGTTATAATGACCTTACAAAATATAACCTTGCACAAAACAGATTGCTGTTTTATGGTTTTATATATTGTTATGATTTTATTAGCTTTTGGAATATAATCTAGTTTGCCATTTTTCTTGTATAAGTTTTTGCTTTAGATCTCACAAATTGAAATTTGTTCATTGGTTCCATTAGTAATATTTAGGACTAGCCTTCTTATCTCTACCTGCTTCCAAAATGCACTACCGTCTTAACTAATGAACTTTATTGATTTGACATATGCAAAAAAAGCATGCTGTACAATACATAATTCATATACAATTCACTGTTGCATAAATGAATGAATAATGGTGAAAGGATGCTGTGTACACATATATCCTCAGAGAGAGAGAGAGAGAGAGAGAGAGTAAGAGAGATAAAGAGAACTAGACAGCAAGAGAAGATAATCTTTGTTGGAATGCATTATATACTTATTTATCTAGGTATTTTACAGTTGTTAAATCTTCATGTTTTAATAATTATTGTAGATATATGTTTGGTTTCTGTAAAAACTAAAGATCATTATAAGATTTTCAGAGTCAGATGTATAGAGGACAGGTTGACAAAACCATTTCTTAACCAAACAATGCAATAAAAATGAATTTGTTTATCATGATTATCTTTTACCAGACTTTTTTTCACATATAATACAGTACATCCATTGGAATGTTTTGCATTTTTCTTCATGAATTTTCAGGAGAAATGATAAATTTGGAAACCATAAAATCTATGTCAGCAGTTTTTTTGGTCCATGTTTCTAACAAGCACTGATGTGTTTCTTTTTTTTCATCTGTACACCATTCACATTCAAAGTCATTATCTCAACCAATACATTTTTCTCTTTGCTTGCCTATTTGATTGCATTTCTTGAATGACTGGGTCTGTCTCATCGTCTACATTCATTGTGCTTATTATGTACATTGCATCATCTGTTTTGATTTTGGTTGTGCTTGGCTCATTTGTTCCCTTTGTTTTTACTTTCTTCACTTGTTTAAACCACTGCTAGTAATACCCTGTTTCCATTTTATAAATAGCCTTTCCATTACCAGAACCACCTTCTTTCCCAGCAACTTTATTTTTTTAAGTAGAGTGAATACACTTATTCATGTTCAGTTCACATCTTTGAGAAACAACTTAATCTGAAAGTGTTTGCTTTGAAGGCACTTAATGAACATTAAGACTAATTACATTTAACGTCCTTTGTATTTCCTTTGTTGCTTGACATGGCTATATACTCCAAACCTGAAGTTTATGAAACTATTGGTTTTAACTCTGTAACACTTTTTACTATCAATAACTTTTATATCCAGGAGTAAAGCATCATTGTTTCTAAATTTATATGACATGGAAAAAATGAACAAACAAATTTATTTAGACATTCAGTTTCAGTTTTGATGTTGGACCTGAGTTTAAATCCTTCCTCAGACATATATAACTTCCATAAAGTATTTTTTATGTGAGCATTGAGTTTATTCCAAAGTCAGCTTGATTAAGCCATCGTTAGAAATAACCTAAAGAATGTTGAAATAATTTCCTTTTAGTTCCATGATGTTGAAGGAACTGTGTTAATTATGTTATATTTCCTTTCAGTTGTTGATCGTATGCCTGACATTCTCAGCCTTCACAATAGATTCCAGTTCCTCTGACAGACTTGCTGTGAACATAACACTGTTTCTAACAGCTATTGCATTCAAACTGGTAGTAAAACAGAGTTTACCAACCATCTCTTACCTTACTTACTTGGTAAGTTGTTATCATAGTTGAATATCATATTGACCACAACTTTAAATTTACTATGACATCCATTTACTTTAATTGCAGGATTTATTCAAGACACACACACACACACCCCATTTGGAAAAAGCTTTGGAACTTAATGAATACAAATGAATTAAAGGAATAAATAAAGGCTGGGCTTCAAAATACTATGTATAGTATATACACATTCAGTTGTTTTTTTTCATCGTAGTTTTTAAAAAAAATCTAGGATTCCTGCAATAACATGTCCGAAAATTGACCCATTAATGAATTTACATATTTTGACTTTACACATTCTTTTTTATGAAACTTTTAATTCATAGAAAATCAAAGACCAGGCTTTGTTGTATTCACAGGTAGATCATTGTTATTGCATTTTTAAATTCATTGATTGAAGCAGCCATGAAATGCACTAAAATTGGTTCCCCATGAGTGAAATGAATTAACTGTATTTATTTTTTAATCTTAAAAGAATTGCATTATTGATTTGGTGCCATTCATTCAATAAGCTCTCACAGCTTAATAAGACTATACTCAGAATAGGTAAAATATTGGTGTCATGGTCCTAAAGTTGAAAAAATCAACAACCCAGAACCTGGCCTCTTCCTTATAAAATTCTATTAAACATTTGAAGTAGATAATGTTTCTTCACACAGGGAAATCTTACTCAGAATGTACAGATATAGCCTTTTGATTGGTCAAAATATTCTCAAATAAGAATCTGGAATCAGGTAAAGTTTATGATGGAGGGCCATTAGAAACCCACCAGAACAATTATGTAACTTTGCACAAGTCTTTTTTCTACAGAATCAAACAGCTGTGGAAAATGTGTATGTTACTGCTGCACTATTTTGCCAGATATTTAGTAAATATTTTGAAGTGATTTTCTGCTTGAACTTGTTACTATTACTTTGAAAATAATCAACTTGGCACCTGCTTTGCAGTACTCAAAATAAGCCACTTGTGTTTATTTCTATCACATTATACCATTAGGTAGATGCTGTTTCAGAAGAAGAAAAAAATCAGTAATAAGATACACAGCGGACAGTATGAAAAATAAAAAGTAATAAGAAGCACAGTGGATAGTATGAACAGAAAACAGTAATAAAATACATAGTGGATAGTATGAACAGAAAATAGTAATAAGATACATAGTGGATAGTATGAAAAACAGTAATAAGATACACAGTGGATAGAATCAACAGAAAAAAGTAATAAGATACACAGTGGATAGTATGAACAGAAAACAGTAATAAGATACAGCATGGATAGTATGAACAGAATACTGTAATAAGATACAGCATGGATATTATGAACATAAAACAGTAATAATATACACCATGGATAGTATGAACAGTAAACAGTAATAAGAAGCACAATGGATAGCATGAACAGAAAACAATAATAAGATACACAGTGGATAGTATGAACAGAAAACAGTAATAAGATATACAGTGGATAGTATGAACAGAAAACAGTTTAAACAGTTAAATACTACCTAAGGTTAACAAACATTTGTTTTTCATGACATTTATAAGTAATAAAAAAGATTGGGAATCAACAAGCTTTGTAAAATTCAATAAATAATTTATTTCCCCAGAATACGAAGTGAAAAATATATAAACAACTTATGGTATTGTGAATTAAATCCCAAAAAATCCTAGAATTTCTAAGTGTTGATGTGCCTGTCTTAGTGACTTGCCAATAATCTTTTGTTGAATCAAAAAAATACAATACAAGAATATATCCTTGCCTGAATTTCACTATGAATCCAAGTCTGTTTCCAAGAATGTTATTTTTGAGCTGCTGCCTTGTTAAAAGTCAATATTTCCCAAGATACCAGTAGTCAAACTAAAATTTAGTAATAACTGCTTTTGGACACTTAATTTAATGACCACTGCATCTGACATGTACATTTTGTATTGATGTGGATCAGATGGAGTTCAGGCTATTAACACAATTTATCTTTTTCCCAAAAAAAACATGTTTTTTAACCTTTTGGACTTTGACTTTTATGTAAAACAAATCATTAATACCATTAGCCTGATTGAGCGAAAATGGCTTGGTGTTAAATGAAATTTGTCATGCATCTTTGTATGCATTTGTAGATGATAGCACTACACCATGATGTCATTATTACACATTTTTATAATTTTTTCACTAAACGTTTTGCTTTGTACAGTTCTGCAAATGATTTAAAAACACAAATTCAGTTAAAGATAATATCATCATCATCATCATCATCATCATTAGCATCACTGTTATCCTTTCAGGATGTGTATGTAGTGGCAGCATTAGTTTTCTCAGGGATGCAGGTAACACAGAATGCCTGTATGAATGCTGCATCTCATTTCATCAAGAAAGCAGATGTGGAGTTTTACGATCGCTGGTCGATGGCTGCACTAGCTTTTATTCTCATTGCATTCCATGTTGTGTTTGTTGTCTACATTCAGAGAACAGTAAGTAAACAGCTATATCATTAGTTCATTTGGGTCAAGTACAGGATATGGTTTACAAAAATATGTGAACAACACACAACAAAGAATATTCTGTATGAAATTGTGCAATAATCATTTTGTAGAGAGTTCATTGTCCTCTGTGACTGCAGAAAAACTTACTTTGGATATTTTAGACACGAATTTCCTCTGTCCATGCTAGGTAGGTCCCATTTATCAAGAGGATAAATATATAATACCAAAGTTAAAATGGTGCCAAATATTGTATTCCTTACACAGTCATAATATTAAAGCTTAAGGATGCAATTCATTTCATTCAGCAGGTGTTCAAAGCCTATGGTTAAAATAAGATACTGGCCAGCACTGCCTGTTCTTTGATATTGTGACTGTGTTAATCTCTGGTTGTTTTCACTGTCGGGTTAAATAGCTGTAAGTTTGTTCCCTGAGTGTTCCATACATGATTTGTGTTCTTTTGATAAAAGCCAAGACTCTTTGAGGCAGGTTTCACAGCATTAATCTGGTAAGTTGATTATATCTACATCATGTCCCTTATCCATTGGTGTTATGACATACATTTCTTGTTTTACTGATTCAGAAGTGAAACTTAATCTTTGTTGTGTTCCATAAGGAGTCAGCTAACAGAAGATGTGAAAGAAATAATTATTGTATACTCATTTTTGTCTTCATTAACTTTATATATTGAATCGTGCATTATTTTACGATACTGAACACCTTCATATTGATTGCATGTGCACAACATGTGTGCCTATAGTGTATAAGGAACTACTTTTTAAGCAAACCATGTACACTCATGTAGTACACGTTTTAGGTTTTGGATGATTAAATTTGTTTGTGAATGAGTTAAAGCAGCTGTTTTGCCCATTGGAAAGTATAGATGATAAAGTTAATGATGTGGATGAGTTCAGAGAGTCAGAGATGAAACTTTCAAACAAACAAACAAATGAACATGATATCCACAATGTCAACAATAAATATGAGAGACACAGTAAATGAAAATACCATTCTGATCATTGAAACAGTTCTTTAGGAGAATATTCATGTCAATAGAATGGTTCAGACTTTGAATAGTTCTCTCTAGGGTCTATAAAAATATAAAAAAGCATGTAGAAGTGGTTATTGCATCTATTTGAGACCTACCATTGTACCAGTCTGTCCAAAAACTAGAATCAAGAAAACAATGCAACTGAAGATTTTGGTAGGAAACTAAGAGCCTCAAAGCCAGTAATCCAAGACAGTGAAAAAGTATTATTTCCACTGGGTAGATGACTGTCGCACAACAGCTGCTTTTTAATTTACCATATAATTATTTTGATACAATGATAGGCTGGCATTAGAAGACACATTGCATGATACAGGTCAGAGCTGGGTCCCTGCAACAGCGATGTGCAAGTGACAGGGCATAATCATGTTTTCTTTAGCTGGTAATAAGAATGGTAATAAATCTACTTACATTTATGCCTCTTGAATTTCCTCAAATTGTTCTTTCTTAGTTCTTCATATCCATCCAACTTGTCCTGCAAAACCTGATGAACACAAAAGCTATACTGGAATTTCGAACAGCCTACATTTCCAGCTGAAATCCATTCAATTTTACTGAATTGACCCAATAATCAAGTCCCTCATAATCATTAAATCAGAACTGAGTTGAATCAATGTAGAAACAAAATACATGTGCATCATTCACAATATGACTCTAAATTTCAATTTTAAGTAGACCAAATGACAATTTATTTTTAGACTGATGTAAAGCAAAAAGTCACTGGGCAAGCTATGAGTGTATAAATATTGTTATTGTGTATTGATGAATCTATGTTTTGTGAATTTATTTTGGAATAAAATCATAAATTCAGTTACACTTTTTCTTGTAATATCTTTGATTATTAAGCCTTAGGTAGTTAAACAAAATAAGCATATAAAAAAATGTTACTGCTTTGTATGGGAAAATATGAACTTACCTTTTAAAATACTGCACTCTGCAAGTTCATGCAGTATTTTTTCAGAAAAACTCGTTCATATTTTCTCATATAAATGCAGTAACCTATAAGTATTAAAGGATAATAAGGAAGTAATCTAAGGCATTCATAGTTTTGTCTAATTTAGATTTGAGACAGAGCACAATATCAATTATTTTATATTATCTGTAGCAAATAATAAGAAGCCATTTAGATTATTTACTGTTTTCAGGCATCCAGGCGGAGAAGAATGATGGAAGAAAAGGACAGATTATATGAGGTATGTTGAGATGCTAGTTACAGGATTAAAAAAATGAATGTTCTCCTGTATAAGAAGAACAATTCTTTGAACATAATCTAAATTCATCTCAAGATCTTTTCTATGTTTTGCATAAAAACCGCAATAATGAGATAATTAATATATGCTTAGAATTTGCACATTTCAGATTGAACAGAAGTTTATTATGAATTGTTACCAAAATAAATTGCAGTCAGAATTGTACCTGTCACATTAAGTATTTCTCCCATGATAAAACCAGGGAGCCAGCCTAACATTTCACAAGAAGATGTAGACTTATTATTAAAGATATCCCTGGTAAATATTTGCAGAGGTTTCTAAAAATGGGATATGGTATTATCAGCACCATTGGAAGTATACCGACTTTTACTTTGCATAGTGTAGTAAATATTTGCATATGATCTATTCTACTCATCTGATTTGAATGACAAAATGCATGGAATAATAGATGATTTATTTTGAAAAGAAATGTAGTATTACTTTAAGAAATAAGTGAAAAATAGGCAATTTTTATGAAATAAGCACAAAATATTTCACTAGTAACACTTTTTGTTCATGTTTTCCAATACAGTGTAACCTTAACTGAAAACACTTATCATTTCCAACTACCTGCAAAAATGTGGCCCTAAAGTTATAAAAGATTCTTTAACCCAGACTCAAGAAAAATTGGGATATCTGATTAATGTCCGATTACTAAGTGGACGCTAGAATTTCAAGTTATTTTTTAGTACGAGGATTAGAAATATACTTTTATGAACTTGAGGCACATCACTTTGTATTTTGTTTCCTTTTAGTGTTTTTGATAACATAAAATAATATTATCAATGATGCCATATTTGCATTAATTCCATTCTTGAGATAAGAGATTACAGGCTGAAAAAGTATATATGTATATCTCATATGAGGCGCTATTTAATATAGTGTACAGATAAACTCAGTACTCATTCTCTACTATCTTTTGTGTCTCTTATCTTTTTTCAGTTGAAGAAAGAGTTTCTAGAGAAACGTGGCATACTCCCACCAAAATACGACTCGAGTACCATCCTTCCAACAGATTTGGATTCAATACTCAAGTAGAGTGAGAGAAGCAGTAGGCAGATTTGTCTGGATTATATGCAATACTTTATACACTGTATTGACTTTTCTCAAATACATGCAATACTTTATACACTGTATAGGCTTGCCTTAACTATTTGCATTGCTTTATACACCATATATGCTTTATGCAACACTGGACAACTGCATCAGTGTCCTTTATTTTTTAGAACATACTTTACAGTTGGAAGTGTTCAGTTTCTTACTGTTATAAACACACTTAAAAGAAATGTTTGGGGGTTCTGAATAAAGCAGATTATTTGCAGTGCATTATCTTCTTTTACTTTTTTCATTCCTAAACAATTACATACAAATGATACAAATACAATATGCACCCAAGCTTGTTCTGTCAGTGATGCATGCATTGCAAAGTACACCACTAGCTAAATTTTCTCAGCAGGATCTTAAAGAGGGGAGTTTTGTAGAAACAGAAATGGTCATAACTGAACAAAATGATTATGTACAATGATGACACTGAAACTCATGCAACAGTTAAAAAATATCAAGCTGGATCTAAAATATGCTTGTAATATTGGACGGCCATTGCAAAAGCTGTAGATTAAAAAATGTAGACTCGTGCAACTAATTAATGATACTGTAATCATACAGTTAATGTTGTGAGAAATAGATGTCTAAAAATGAAATTAATGTTAAGCTGCATTCCAAATTTCTTAGAAATGTTACAGTCCTGGGGCAAGTTAAGCTGCAGAAACAGACCTGTCAAGTTTATGATTTCACTATAAGGCTTACTGAAACAAAACTTAAATTAAAAACTTATGAAACAATAGCAAATAACAAAAAAAGATCTATTATTGGTGTAAAATCTGAATCATTAGCTTGATCTGGATAGAATCGTTATTAGATTACACTTGGTAGATTTAATCAGGGCACTGGACTAATACACAGGGGGATAGTGAAGATGCATAAATCTCCCTATGTTCTTGCAAAATGCCCACATAAACAAGCTATCACAATTATGGCATTGCACTGTCTGGAAATGTGGTCCAGCAACAAAAACACATTGGAGGCAGACAGTTAGTCTTTTAAAAGCTCAATACAATCAGCACAGAAATACTAAAAAAATATTTATGTTAGTGCTGTGCTTGGAAAAAAATGCAGAAAATGTCAAAATTGCATTTATTGAACATCATTTGTCAATTCGAGTACCACATATACTCGCTTATAAGTCAACCTTTTTAATGGGAAATGTGATTCATACTGAGTAGGTTTGTCTTATAAGGGCAACATACAAATTTTTTTTTATATATCTAGTGGTAATGTTGAAATCTTGATGTTTCCAGTACATAAAAATATTATTAATTCAGATATTATTATTATTATTATTATTATTATTATTA
>QKMX01351995.1:32093-42322 GCA_003401595.1 Venustaconcha ellipsiformis
CCACATGTGACAATAAGTGAGGAGGGTGACTATTTACCACATGTGACAATAAGAGGGTGACTTTACAGCATGTGTCAATAAGTGAGGAGGGTAAATCTATTTAAGGCATGTGACAATAAGTGAAGAGGGTGTCTCAATGACATGTGACAATAAGTAAGGAGGGTGAATTTACTGCATGTAACAAGAAGTGGGGAAATTATATCTATTTAAGACATGTGACTGTAAGGGGGAGGGTGACTATGTCATGTGATAACAAGTGTGGAAAGTAAATCTATGTGACATGTGACAGTAAGTGAGGTGGGTGACTATTTATGGCATAAAACAACAAGTAATGAGGATGACTCTAAGGAATGTGACAATAAATAAGAAGGGTCCCTCTATTTATGGAATGTGACAATAAGTGGGGAGGAAGGCTCCATGGAATGTGACAATAAGTGGGGAGGAAGGCTCCATGGAGAGTGACCCTATTAAGATCCCTTTTCTATACAGTTCTCACTGGCTGTACTTTTTTGAACTTGTGCTTTACAGTTTACAGTTGCCAATATTATCCATTCAAAATATAAAAATAAAACACCATTCAAGGTATGGAAACTAAACAAAATATGTGCATATATCATTTTCCCACCTCAATATACATGTGTGCTGAGAGGATTGCGATGACTATGCTTGTATGTTACTTGCAAAGTCTGGTCTTGTTTGTGCTGAATTTGTTTTGCTTAGGTCATGAGCATAAATTCTGACACAAAAGAGGATGCAGACTTCTTACAAAATTCTTTATCCCAGACATATCTAAGCCAAAATTAGGCACTGGCTTATATTTAAATTGGGGAGGGACATTTATTTAAGCAGAATATGATGTGCACATTAAGGAAAGTAGATTAGTATTCAATTTATATGATGGGGTAAGTGTACTAATGCAGACTATACTTAAGTGGAGCAAATATTTACCTGAACTAATCAAAATATACAAAGAGCATTATTTAAATACATCACTTAAAAGTTTTTAATATTTTGTAACGTAAGTTAATATATATGTGTTGATGGAATCTTTGCTTGCATGTTGTTAATTTCCATTGGGGATTTGACTCAGTTATTTTTAATGGAATGTATTGTTAACCCTCATCAACATCCCTTTGCAGGTTCTACAGAAAGTGTTTAGAAAAAATGTTTGCATTTTACCTGATTAGCATTTTAACTAACTTCTCAAACAACCTGACCAATTTAAACTGAATATGACCTCATTTCCATGGACAGTGGTAAACATAAATATGAATGATTGCATTGTTTTCTTCACCCAAAATATTGAGAGAGATATGTTTTATGATGTCCCCAAAATATTATGCACTTTTTAAAAACCTTCCTTTGCATTTATTTCCTTGCTATATTCCTTTCTGTCCAGAATTTATATTAATTTATTTGGGTTAGGTAAATGACTTTGCTGCAAAATGACAGAAAATCAAAATGAGTTTGACATTATGATCTATTATTATAAGATAATATACAATAGAAGAATTTATTTTAAAAAAATGAATAAATTACTATACCTTTACAGGACCATTGCCATGGAAAACAACAGGTGTTGTTCCAGAGATAACATTGTAGATGTAGCTTGTAGAACCTTTGAATTTTAGAGTTATCTCCCCTGGAAAATACACAAGTTTTAAAAATAACCATATACTGAACCATATTGTGAATACATGCTGAAATGACTTGATAAATATTAATTCCATAGATATTAGAAATATTGCTTTCATTCTGAGGTCATAATATTTCTGACAGTGTACAGCTAAAACTTAATTATTGGTATATTTAGACTATTAAACTTTGATACATGAATAACATATACTCTATATTCCACTTGGGTGCTTTCCTAATAACATTCCACTTGTGTACAATACCTACATTCCACTTTTGTACAATACCTAATAACGTTTCACTTTGTACAATACCAAAAACGATTCCACTCTTGTACAATACCTAATAATATATCACTTTTGTACAATACCTAATAACATTCCACTTTTGTATAATACCTAACAACATTCCTCTTTGTACAATACCTAATAACATTCCTCTTATGTGCATACCTAATAATATTCTACTTATGAACATAACTAAAACGATTCCATCTATCTGCATAAATATTCCACTTATTTTCAAACCAAACAATAACATTTCACTCTAATGTAACACAAATCATTCCACATATGTGCACACCTAACAATATTTCACTCAACTGTAACACCTAAATCATTCCACTTATGTTCACACCTAATAACATTCCAATGATATATACAATTCCAACTAAATTTCCACTTAGATCCAATACCTAACAACATTCCACTGGTATATATAACACCTACTAAATTTTCACTTAGGACCAAAACCTAATAAAATATTTCACTTATGCCAACAGATTTATACATTTGACAAAGGTGATACTTATCACACATATCAAAAATATCATGCCGCAGAAACATTTTCTCAATGCATAAATATAACAACAAAGCAAAAAAAAAGGATATAATAAAAGGCACCTTACCAAGAGCTCCATTCAGGTTCTGGACAATTTCTGCCCTAGTGTCCAACTTAATTTTCCATTTTTTCTGTAAATTTGATGAGAAACTGTTGTAAGTCCCATTTTTTAAAATTTCTTGGTCCCATTCTCTTTGGTTTGCAATTATAATTACTATCATTTGTTTTGATATCATTTTAATAGTCTTTGCAAAAATTAAGCATTTTCTACATTTACAGTTTTCAATATTGCAAAACACGTTACAAATTTATAAACTGAAAACATGCAATATCATTAAAATTTTTATGAACACTGCTTTTTCATTGTTTGTGTCCAACAGTAAGTTCCTGCTTGCTTTGGATACTTAAAAAGTATTCTCATTGACACGAGCCAGAAAAGCTTTTTAGAGCAAGTTTTACATTTTGAGTTATACTAAATATATTTTTCAAAAGCTGATTGATGGATTCATTATGTGAAAAAATTATTTAAATATCATTGTATGTAATAGTTTCAAAAAATGTAGTGGTTAGAAGGTCCACTGAGAAGTCAGAACCATGGATCCCCAATATCCACTACATAACTTGAAAACATACAAAATATTTAAAAGCTGCTTACAACCAATACAAACAGTGATTAGGCCTAATTCAAAGAGCTCTGACTCACATCAGTCCCTGAGGTTACAAAAGCTTTCTATTCCTTAAATTTGGACTAAACTAAACGTTATCATGTCAAAAGTTTGAACCAAGTCTATGTCTGAGCAAAAGAATGTTTTTTTAACCTATGAACCTGAGCTTGGTACTAAATTTCTCAAAATATTACCTCAAATTACGATTTTAAAACTAAATTTCTCAAAATATTACCTCAGTTTATGATTGTACCACTAAATTTGTCAAAATGCTAGTTTCATTAATATTTTTTTCCACTAAATTTCTAACAGATTACATCAAATGTTTATTTGCCACTAAATTTCTCAGCATATTACTTCAGATTATAATTTTACCATGCCTTGCTTGCAATAATTCTGACAATAAGTGTCAAAAATAGATATCATCAAAGGTAAAAAAATTAAAAATTTTAAAACCACAAACCTGGGAATAATGTTGATTTTGGGAATCGAGTCTGGATATTCCTAAAGTTTTAAGGAAATTGTAAAGTTTTTCAAACATATAATAGGATCATTTTCAGAATAATTCTATGTATTATGACTGCCCTTTTATAATGTCAGTCAAATGTTCTGTGAAAATTTCAAATGTTGCCAACAAATATATAATAAAGACATTTACACAGTCTCAACATGAGAAAGAAAATTAGATAATTGAGTGGTTTTACTGGTTGCAGCCAGAGAAACAAACATGCATCAAGAACTCTATAAGCTCTTACAATTTTTTCATATTCCTTATCAACATGAACAGATTTTTCAAATGGAAGGCCAATGTGGAAAATTGTTATTCTAGCTCATGTGACCTGGCTCTAGGACTACTTTGACCTTTACAAAGGGCACACAGAGTAGCAAAATCTCCTCTTTCACACTGATCATCCTAGCTATAGGTTATCTCCTGTAGTTTGATTCAGCGTAGAAAAAGATGTTTGTGCAAATTTGTTTGTAAATATTACTATTTTTGAAGGATAAATGTTTGATCAAAACTGAATTGAATTTTTTTGTCTCCATTAACCTTATGGATAAGAACAGATTTTTTTTTGACATGTCAACATCTTTATCATTGTGCAAGTTATCTGCAGTACATAACTCCAATGCTGTTTATTACCATTACTTCAGCTATCTCAATCACTTTTCATTTATGCCAAAATGTGTTTGAACATCATTTAAAAGTTTTCACTGTAAGCATAACCTTTTACTGTCTATCTTAAAGTGAGGAAATTCGCAATGAGCATTTAGCTGTTGAAAGTTACATCAGTATTCACAATATGCCGTCCTGACTTAACCTTCATGTTTAGTTGAGGAATGTGAAACAAATAATTTTTCATTATGTATTTGTGTTGGATAGGAAACATCCAGTAAACGTATCAGATCATACACTTGACAAAGCCTTGAACCTGATGCAAATTTTGACCCTTGCATGAAATTTTCTTAACCTACACTGATGCATATTAATAATTTTACAATCCTACGTACAAGTGAATTAAACACTTTTTGTTGGGAACCAAATTCTGTGCATTTCATGGTTGCTACAAACTATCAATTAAAATATCTGATAGGTTGTCTTTCCCTATTACCAAATCAAGCACCCATGGGAGTGAATCACCAACAAAAATGTACATTTTCACACAATAACACAGACTGACCTACCTTAGGCATGATGGTGTATTAACTCTATGTATTAAGTTTCATAAGAACTTCATATCTAACAATCCTCATAGGATCCTAGTTAATTTATGATGAAAACATTCTATTTCAACAGGCCATGGAATTCTGTATCAGAAATTTTTATTATAGCATGGCACACAACTTACAGCATCCTGGAAATAAACCTAAATACACAAGATTTATAAAGTTATTGAAATATTAAAGGTTGTCATAGAAACCAACTATGGATAAGGTACTCCTAAGAGTGTCAACAGAAATGTGGTTTAATGACTGATTAAACAACCATGTACAAGAAACCAATATAACATACACACAGTTGACAAATATAATCATAAATAATGGGTCTATTCTAGAACTATAAATTATGGAGGAAATGCACCCTCATTTGAAAAAATGGGAGATAATTTTCTGAATGTGGGAGGGACTGAATGAAGAAATAAAGACATGTAAGACTTTTCACTCATGTAGAATCCTGTTATTCTGTACACTTGTGTACACTCAAGCAAGGGAGCTCAATATAAAAGAACTAATGAATTCAATGTAGACTTACCCGCAGTTCTGGATCCAGGAAGATGTTAGTATAATACAGCTGGTCATCATCAGTGTTAGCGACTGAACGATAGTGGATGATTTCGTAAATATCTTTAGCATAGCCCATAAATCCTGGAGAATAGATAGAAAACAATGCAAGCCACTTTATTTTTCACATACAATTAGATGCAAAATGAAAGTCGAAGTGTCATCTGAGCAAAACCAATTCCTTGCAAATTAAAATTCACTAGATGTTTAAACACTTATTCATATAAACTTATTTTAGGAAGTTTTTAATAAATTTCTTTTTCTTCTGCATTTTAGCATAGTGACTGTCTCTCATAATCTTTTATGCCAAAAAGACCAATTATTTCTACACTTTACATGTCCATTAAGTAAATTTAAAAACTCAAAGCAAATGAAAAACTTTAGTCAAAAATTTTAATGCAAAGTTTCTAAGACTATGACCTTATTCTAAAGTTCTAAGTGACAAAAAACCATGTCATAGAATAAACTGTCTTCATGATGATTCAACCCAAAGGTTAAAAAAATTAAGAGGTTTAGGAATATAAGCAAATGAAAAAGCAAAAATTATAATGCAAAATTTTCTAGTACCGTGATCAACCCAAAGATCACATAGGTAGATAAATATATTACAGAATGAATCATCCTAGCTACAAAGTACTTAGTCCCCAGTATTATGAGAATAAATTAATGGATTTTGGAAATATATGCAAATGTAAAATTAGAACCAAATCTTTCAACTGTTGCCACTTTCATCAATCCAGCCAAAGATTGACTGCTGTCTTGCTTCCCACCAATGTGGACCAGACAAAACCATTACACTATTTAGTTTTTTTTCTTCCCTTTTCTGTTTTCATATGCCAGATTTACTTCATGTGATCTAATACCTGATATTTCAGCAAATCATATTATTTTTTGACCTGCATATTTTTAAAAAAATTGTATAACTGAGTTAGTATGGTTTTGTCAGTGAGCATGCAGAAAACTAAAATTGGAAAAAGTGGATTATTTTGTAACTTTAACTCATCACAATATCATTAGTAAACAAGCTCGACTTCCTCTCAAGTTAAGGAACACTAGAAACTTTTCATCTTTACCATATGTAAAAGCAGACAGACAAAGGTAAAAAAACTTTTACCCATTATTAAGGTGCTAAACATTAACTGGTTGTCTGCCAGTTTAAGTTGAGGAGGCTGACATTTGTGTGGAGGCATGGGAGGGTTCAACAGTAATGAGACAGTTTAAGTTGAGGAGGCTGACATTTGTGTTGAGGTATGGGAGGGTTTAACAGTAATGAGACAGTTTAAGTTGAGGAGGATGACATTTGTGTTGAGGTATGGGAGGGTTTAACATTAATTAATCACTCTGGTAGCCTAGTCGTTAGAGTGTCCAACTCAGATGTGGGAGGTCGCTTATTCAAACCCTGAGTCACACCATAGACTTCTAAAATGGTACAAACAGCTGCCTCACTTAACGCTCAGCATTAAAACATTAGTGTTAGGACTGTTTGGCCTGCAGTCAGGATAATGTGACTGTATGGGACATCATGCTACATGTCTAAATGCTACATGATGCTAGACATCACTACAAACTACCATACTGCAGACACTGTATTGATAAGTCTGAAAAATTCTTAAAGCTATGTTAAAACTCCATCACACACACACACACACTCACTTCACTAAAAGTTTAAAATGTCCATCAAATACATTCTCCAATCACATTAATGTTAGGACAATAGGCAAGAGAAGGAGTAAATACATGAATGGAAGCCTGCCAATTCCATGGATGTAAAAATCAGCTTAACGATATTTCAATGTAATTGCATAATTCAATACCTTCTTTATCTTGCTGATTTCCATTTCTGATAAAACGCTGTCTGAAACATTGACTACCCATCTGTTTTTATATATTTCACTATCAACGTACAATTTGTAAAAAAAATGGGATTGTTCAAGTTTATTCTTTGTGCCAGCATTTTAAGTTTCTTTAACCGTTATTACAGATTGGAATCCTCAGCAATGCAGAAAGATTTTGTCACATTATGTATATTTAGTTGATCATGTGACTCTACTCCAGATGCCATTGCTCTGGTGAACACCTTTAGAAAAGGTTGAAAGCTTAAGAGTCAAAAACTGAAGAAAGGTATCTATTCTTAGTTTCATAAACAGCAAATGGCTGTATCCTGTAACACTAATTATTCTACAAAGGAGGCTAGATAAACACTTGGAGAATACTGCAGTGATTTCTAACATTGATAAGGAAACCTAATTGGATGGGAGACTGGATAAACAAAACATGCAATCTCTTATGACTATGTGGATAACAAACAGAGAATTCTTGCACCAATTCTAGGTTGGCAGTAGGTTTTTTTAAGTCATTGATGGTAGTTTGGAGGCTTGGTGAAAGAAAAACTTTGTTTGCTGCAGACAGGTTTGACCATACCTGTAAAACAAAACTGATCTTCCAGCCATTAGAGATATATAACTGTTATACTCAAAGGTCACCACAATCATGGTGTAACCTAATCACTTTTGTGTCTTGGGAAAGCCTGTGTATGATACAACATTGATAAAATTTTAAAATGATCAATTGTATTCTTTTTAAAACAAATACACATTAAAATTCCCATATATCACTGTATCTATAGGTAATGGATGGCTACAACACCTTCAGTTACTGGGATCATGGGTGGCAAGTTACTGGGACCATGGGTGGCACAGTGGCACTCAATGGATGGCTACAACACCTTCAGTTACTGAAGCCATGGGTGCCACAGTGGCATGCAATGGATGGCTACAACACCTTCAGTTACTGAAGCCATGGGTGGCACAGTGGCACTCCATGGATGGCTACAACACCTTCAGTTACTGGGACCATGGGTGACACAGTGGCACTCTGCATATCACTCATATCTCACTTCTGTTCTCACGGGTTAAATTCTTGACTCAGCCAATGAAAAAGCTTGCCAGTAGTTTCACATGGGTCAGTGGTTCATCCTGCGATCCACATCCATCAAATATACTGGTCAAATATACAGGGGCCCATTTGTCAGATGCATGTGTGTATCTTCATGTGTCTAACTTAGGCATTTGGTGAAAGGTTAAATCAGCGCCATTACAAATACATTATCTGTTCAACATGATCTATATAAACATGAATTAAAGTGTGAAAATTACTGTCATCATTCTAATGAAAACTATAATGTTAATATCAACAGAATTAGAATGTGTTATACTTACCACCAGAGTTCAAAAATCTTTTTTCATTGGTTGTCACTTCTGGATATTTGTCCTGTAGAAAAAGAGAATGTGTATAAACTGTCCAATCAATCTAGGCAAGAAAACAAACCTTACATGATTTTTGCTTATTTGATTGATGTTTTACCTGTGCTCTATTTTTTCCAATGCAAGTAACAGAGATTTGCAATTAAGATCAATATTCTGGTTCATTTGGCCACCAATCTGCTTCAATGTAAGATATAACAATTCTGACTGTATTAAATTATAACTATGGAATGCTATTTCTCAATGTGTGTTGTTCCTACCTTGTTTTAAGAGGAGGCTTTACTCTGCCAACACCTAGGCAACTCCCTGCCCTATTTAGTGTAACCTGCACTTCCTGGAGGTTGCCCTAACTTATATCAACAGAGGTTTAACACATTTTGCAAAGGTTTCCCCAGTGCCTTGTACCACAGCAGTTGAGCTACACTATCATGACGCCCTGATTTAAATCCCAATTACTCAAATGACTGATATTCTTACCTCTTCTTGCATATTTAATTAAGATAATCGATGATACACATTTACTATACAATTAGCATGTGTACCTGCTTACCAGACTCTTGATCTGGTGCTTGTCTTTGTACTGACACATGCATAGGATTGGTCAGTGATGACAGAGTAAACTAGTAATGAGTGTTCTATATATTTTGGTCATTATTTCCACTACTAGCTGAAAAGGTTAAACATAATACATTTCTAACTTCTGCAAATTCTTGTGCAAAATGGACACCACTTTAAAACAAATCAAACTCTAGCACCATGTTGACCTGACTATGAAGATCAGACATTGGTGTCAACAATTGTAAATACCAATACAGATTGCATGATTTCTCCCAGGTAAGAATGTAAGAAAGATAGGAACGGGGTTCACAACTGAATGGAAGACTCACATCCTTGATAGGGTTAAATGGCAAGATTTCCATATTGCTAACTTTGGATTCAAACCTACTTGGTTACCAATTGGTGAGCTGGAGGCTAAGAGGTAATGCAAAACCTACAGCACAATTACAATTATTCTTACTTTTATACTAGCAGCAAAGTAGTTTTGATTCTTGTCATTCTTATTAATTTCTAGAATATGTAAAAATGACTGAAAGCTACATTTTTTCCAAGAGGTGATTTTCTATTTACAATGTCTTAACAACAGAAAAATAGTTTGATCAGTAAAATCTTAACATAAGCGGTGCTCTCTTAATAATTTCTCTCTTCTGTCTATCTAAGTATGAAAAAAGATCAATTAATATCTTCCAATTTTACCTGGATTGAAAACATACAAATAAAAATTGTTTGATCATTCCTCCATTTAAATTTGAAATATTTCTCCAACAATAAACAACTAGTTTGCGATTGGAATCTATTACATAATAATTCTTTAGGTTCAGGTATTTTGTTCCGGATACTGTTTCATTAATACCTGTAATCTTTTAATCTGTCAGATTTGTCAATAAAAACAAAATAATATGAATTAGTGAATTATTTTCTGCAAGCTTTGTCCCTGCCACAGATGATGTGATTATGAGATTATGATTTTTAATGTAGCTTTAACAAT
>QKMX01352009.1:6041-20168 GCA_003401595.1 Venustaconcha ellipsiformis
TAAAGAGAGAGAGAGAGAGAGAGAGAGAGAGAGACAGACAAGACAGACAGACAGGGACAGAATGATACATATGTGGTGGATTGAGATGCCTTTTATCATCAAACTTGTTGTCTGAGTAGTATATTTCAAACAGCTGCCTGAATCATGAATTTGAATTCCAGTACTTACAATCATCTAAATTAGGGTACAACTGTAGAAGGTATTCTCGCATAGGAGTACCAGGTGTGATGGATGCTGGTGGTGGATTGGCTATCATGTATCTAATTCCTCCAATGATGCAGTGAATTCACTTCATTCTAATTGATGATCCTGTTAAGGATAAACTATATATGATTAAAGAAGAAGCATACATATAGCAAATTCCAACAATGCTACAAGAGGCCCAATAAGGCATCACAATGCTCACTATTTTTTACTTGTGGGCAGATAACTCCCTACTACATCACTTTTATTCTAAATATCAGTACTTTTCATATTTGTATAACTATTTTCTACATGGGTTGATAAATTTTCTGCTGCCTGAAAATGATAATCTACTGTATGAAAAGATTTTTAAAAAATTTAAGAGAAGATAATCCTTTTATCAAGTGAATAAATAAACCACCCCTGATATTCTTGATGACTATAATATTCAACTTGGCCTCTGTGGCAGCCATACTGAAGGAAACTTAAGTATCATTTTTATTTTGGCCAATGTAGACATGCTAAGAAATCTTTTGTTGGTATGACCATCTGTTTCAGGAGAATTTGTGGCAATGTTTTCAATATATTCAATCATTAAAGCAGTTATATTGGTGCCATTTTTTGTATTCAGGACCAGTCATGTATACTATCAGATCTTCTGTAAAACATTCCATATCAATACAACTTTCTATTTATAAGGAACAGCATTAACAAGATTTTGATGATGGAGATGTAATGATCATATATACACTATAATGACCATCTGTCAGTGCTAATATTGCATGTGGGAAGTCATTTCTTTAATGACTAAGGAGAATTCAATAAGGAAATGTCATTCTCTTAATGACTAAGACAAAATCATTTCATTAATGACTAAGGAGAAATGAATGTTTTAATGACAAAGGGATTGTCATTAAGTCATTCCATTAATGATTCAGGGGAAGTAACTTTATAATGATGAAAACAATTATTTCATTAATAATTAAGTGAACGTTATTCCATTCATGAGATATGGGAAGTAAATTTATACATGACTAAGAGAATGCCATTATAATTATAGCCAAGTTGAAGTCATTCCATTAAAGATTAAGGAAAATGATTATATTAATAACTAAAGGGAGGTAATTTAATTAATGGCTAAGAGACTGTCATTCCAAATCACTATTGGGAATCATTCCAATAATGACTAAGGTGAAGTCATTTCATCAATGACCAAAGGAAATCATTCCATTAATGACTAAGGAAATGTCATTCCATTAATCAATAAGGGAAATCAATACCTTAACAAGTAAATGGAAGTCATTTCATTAATTACTAATGTTCACTGTTGCAGATAAGTGCACATACACATTGGTCATACATAAATGATCTGTGTAGTCAAGAGAGGGATTAGAATGGTGTAGAAAGTTTTCGGAAATTATCTGATCAATTTTTTTAATAAAATTAATAAGGAATAACTGAAAATTATTTTGTCAAATAACATGGAAACACATTTTTGAAATAAAACAGAATTTATAACCTGTTATCGAGCTCCAGATTACTTGAAAATGCCTAACCTCTTTAAATAACACACAACATATAATTATTCTCTTTCGGTCAATGTAGATATCATTTCGCTGAAGAAACATTCACAAACAAGAATAGTTCTGCATTTCTTCAAAATACAAATATAAACTATTACTAAAACATGGATGCCTCAGTTTGTAACATGCAGCAGAATAACAAACTTCAAAGTAAATCAGGGCCAATAACTCCATAAAATTACCGGTAGTCAGGAAATTATGAAAATTTGCTTAGTCTGCTTCTTCATTTAAAGTTTCATACCAGATTTAGCTTCAAACTTCAATGCACAGAACATCATCTTACATGATATAATATAACAGACAGACAATAGTAACTCTACAACGACTATTCTACTAATATACTGGGGATATAAAAAGAAATTGTATCCATTCTGACCAAAATGTTTTGGTACTATTATATACTGTTAGCATTAGAAACACAATGGAAATAGTTGTTTAAAAAATGTCATGTTGCATTCTCCTTCACCATAACCCTCGCACTTATTGTCATGCGTGCACTCAGGAGCTCTGATACCTTGACAGCAATGCAGGGAAAGAAAAAATTAACAAGGTGAGCTAAATTTAATTTTGATCGGATTAAGATTATAAAGATATAGCAAAACATCATGTACCTTTCTATATCACCTGAAAACCCAACCAGTTTATATGTTTATATTATAACTAAAAATACCAAAGTTGATTTCTTTTGCTCATGTAATTTTTGACTAAGCATGCTTCAAAGGTTTTTGAAACAAGTCCCAAGGTTAAAAAAACCTGAAAAAAACTTCACAGGCACCAGAACATAATGGAAAACGTTTTAACCAAAACCATACTACCAATTTTCTAGAAATGCAACCTTGATCCAAGTGCCGAGTTTGCATGCCATGGAATTAAATGTTCACTTCCTCATTATATGTGTAACTCATATGGAGACAATTTTTCATGACATTTTGAAAAGATAAGTTTCAAATGATTTGACAAAAATCTTATTTGTAAATTTCTGTCTGTGGCCTTGACCTAAAGGTCAGATGGCCAAGTATACAGGTCACATATCAATACTTATGTAAGCTAGACAGAATGCTTAAATAAAATTGCAATGCTAGTTTCAATCACTATGACTCTGACTTGAGGTCACTGAGGCAAGGTAAAGGTGTAAATGAGATACCTCTCAAAGAGTTTAGGAAATATATGCATAAGAAACCAAAACACCGACTGAAGAGTGGCTGCAATATCATTTTTAGTGTGACATGAATGGAAACAAAGAAAATCTACAATTGGTCTACAACATTTAAACTGTTCATCTCTATAAACAATTGAAGTGGCTTCAACAATTTAAAAATGTACATTCAATCAAAATGATATGAATCTATTAAAAGTCACATTTGTACACTGCATAGCATGTGGTATTCATACCCAGTTTTGGAGTTATCCATTTCAAACAGTATAGCCTAGGGTAACCATAACTGACTTTTCCAGTCTTTTCTGAATCTGAATGTATACAGTGCAGTGCAAGTCACAGCATAAAATTGCACCAGAATAGAGAGCCTAAAAAGTTAATAGAAATGTTCAAGACCTGTCATGAAGTGCTCCACTGTTTGCGTGCACACAACGCTGTCGCGAAGATGACGCTATAATTTAAATACCAGTATAATTTATGTTATTGATGCTGATAGATTTAAAATATTATTACAAAATATTTCTTCATTTTAATTTCTAATGTCACTCATATCTTCATTTACTCAGAAAAACAAACCTAAAACTTTTCCTCACTCAAACTTGAAGTTAAAATGGCAAAAGTTTCATAATTTGACTTTTGAATGTATTTTTAAAGCTATTTTAAGTTCATGCCTGGGCTTTGATAAACAGTGTCATGCTAGGCGGCAATTTGTACAAACTAGAAGCCCATGTTGGATTTGAAAAGCTATTTTTATAACAGCCACCCTTTTCACTCACCGGCCTTACTAGAAAGCCTTAATTTAAAGGAAATGGACAATCTCCGTGTTACTTTTTATTATAACGTTGTCTTTCGTTGTAAAGATGCAACGTATATCAAAGACGCTAAGCAAACCATTCAATTAAAAACACATCGACTAAATCATGCCATCTAATTCACATAAAATGGCTTTGTAAATATTTCCTTCTCTACTTTCGATTTCATCACACCATTGTTGTGATCTGCTGCTATGACGTTGGGTTTTTTTTTTGAGGTGCTTTGCAGCGGTACGACGTTTGTCAAAACCGGAACGAATAAGTTTCCATGTTCCTCTCATCTCATAATCTTGCCGATTATAATGCCTCTCGAACCCAGCCCATCGTCTCCACGTATTACTAAACAAGTACCCAGATTATATCCAGTTTTTCACAAATCACAGGTTCAAATTCAGACTAAAACAGGACGATCCTTATCACTGTCTTACCTATTTGACCCATGGGTCATGGAAAACATGGTTCATGTCTCTGTGCAATAATGCACGAGCACATTAACTGGTTACTGTCTATACAGTGTCTTATCACATATTGAATTCCAATCAAAAAGGAGGCATAAAGCATCATGTAAGGTTCTGTGAGATGATTCAGAGGCACTTCAGTGTGATGTTATCGGTATATTATGAGCACGGTCGAAGCAAGATTGTGCGTGAAGAAATGGCTCCCAAGTGAGCGTCAGTTATAGCGCCCTGCAATCTCAGGACAAAAGCCCCACAATTTCACAATTTCCGCTATATGACTTCCCCATGAGCCTTGCTGACCCGGGCGGTAGTCCAGATAGGTTACCTTTGTAATGCCCTATTAGTAACGTATGTCACATGTTACCTTATTAAGACGTAGGCCTTACGCTCCATATTTGCCACTAAAGACTTCCTTAATTTGTCAACAAACACCTAAGGCACAATCTTCGCTTTCTGTACTAAAGCCATTGTAGAGAAAATATTGCAGAAAACTACATCTATACCGATTGTAATTGCAGTTACAGAACATCGGTTTTCTCCAGGTGGCATGTTACCATCTGTTAACAGCGTCGTGGCAGTAGTGATATCTTTTCATTTAAAGATAACCCACTGTAAGGATTGTGCATTCACATTACTCAGTCTAAGTTGGCATGCAAGTAACACAGGCCGGCAGATAGTACATTTGTGTCTACCAAATAATATAACGCAGTACGTAGAATGAAGCAGACATAAAATAAATCCAGACTAATTAGTGCAATGACTCATGGAGAAAAAATACGGGGATCCTATAGTTTAGATAAGGTCTCGATTGATGGCATTTTGATTCACGCTAACCTCCTAACTTTTAAACTAGAGGGCACGAGGCTTGAACCATGAACTTTGTCATTTTAAATTCACATATAAACTAAATCCACAATTTGGTTAATGTTTACTTTGATATAGGCTTGAAAATGGGTTAGTTTATTTGGGGACTGCGTCTCAAAGGCATGCGATGGATATCAAATGCGTAATTTGGGCTGCAAATATAAATCCATTTTGTTGTGCGTATTTATGTTTGTCTGTTTCAGCGGTAAATATTTCAAAATCAGGATTGTCAAATGGTGATTAGAAGCATGCCAGTTTGCTGTTATACCAGTAGAGTGCATGAGGGTCATACTAATTCTTTCAGAAATGATGTAAAAGAGAGCGATTGGCGTAAGTCTGGTTCTGTTTAAAAGATATCAGTTGTACAAGAAATTAATTAATAAATTTGACGAATATATGTTACGACTCTTGGTCTTAAAATATGTAACAGAAAGAAAATGAAGCCAACAATTTAACTAAAATCAACATGCAAATATGTTTCACTACAATATTGAATGGAAATTCAAAAGGCACTCACATTATTGTGAATTAAATGCCCAAAAATCATAAATGTCCTATCACATAGCCACAAATATAGAACATTCAATTTCATTAGTCTTGAAAGCAATGATATAACACAATCATGCATCCGGAATGTCTCTGAATGAGTTCACACTACTCCAGTGTAATGTATTTGTCCAAAAGTAAATAAGCCCTATTAATATTAAAGTGCACGAATAGTTTAGTAATTACAAGAAATATTTAAAATAAATAATTCATCTCGAAATATATTTGAACACAGCTGTAAAGTCCAATCAAAAATGTATTCTTACATAATGACATAAAATTGGAATTAATTATTTGTGTATCAAATTTCCATTTATAAAAATTTTCACTTGACCAATAACGTAAAAGAATGTGAAGGAATGAAACGGAAAAACCCAGTCTAATTGTAAACAAGGCTGGCCATTAACTCAAATGTTATCGAAATAGTTTGGTTAACAATTACAACCATGGATAATTGTTAGCTATGTAAACATTATGTTTGCAACTTACAATCGTGGACAAAAGTTAAGAACACAATATAATCCATAAGTCCCGGGCATGTAAAACGCACCGTCTTGAAACCAAAAGGTCCCCATGACCTTAGAGAAGGTCTAATTTTCTTTACGGTAAATTTTCCCAATTTAACAATAACATAACCGAAAACGAACGTTTTTATATTAAAATGACAGAGACGGCGCTGTGTTGTACGATCTTCACTCTCATTATCAATGGTTTATACAGTTGTGTATAAATTGTAACCTGAGCTGTGAGAGCGCGTTTTTAACAAAATTTGTTCACGTTTGCATGTAATTCAGTAAAACATGTTAATTTGTTTTTCTTCCAGGATCATATATTCTTGTCTTGAGATAGTTAATAAATTAAGTAACATACCCCAGAGGAAAAGAATTTACTAAAGGCGTTTCGCAAAATACCACGTAGTAGCTATTGAGTGTGTGATCCCATCTCCCACCTCCAGATTCATATTCTTGGCTGTTGTGTCTCCGTTGCGTCACTGCGACCCCAGCTAAGGCAAAGTAAGTAAACACTGGCTTACAGCACGGTGGTAGTGAAGTTGTCGTTCTTTAGTGTAAAACTACCAACGTTTTGAAATACTTGCTCTTAGAAACAGCGATCGAAACAGGACGCATTTATTGCAATCTGCCCACAAACAGATGGTATTATGTCGACCGGTAAGTGTGCAATCTTCAAGGCGGTACTAGTGCCTGCGCTGGCCGTGCTATCACTGTCAACCTCGCGGTCAATAGTTCCCACAGAGGGGTGAGACAGCAGGCATCTGACAAGCCTGACCACGTGAGTAGTGGTCTCGTAGGCGGTTCCTGGCTGAAACACTTACTTTTATACTTGGACGACATCATGAATTTTGCACCCAATCATCACCAGCTTTATCAAAATGAATTCGAAAACGACTTTTGTTGAGGCAACAAAATTGATTTCATCATTCGTTACCTGAATCGATGACCTGTGATGGAAAATCATCATCGTCGTCAAACAAAATAGCTTTTATTCAGAAACACTCGCTTATGACCAATACTTTGATTTTTACACGAGTCAAGTTTAATCTATTTGCTTACACAACATTTTCCGATACATTACCTTCACACAGTTTTACTGTAATAACCAATCGAAAATATCCATCATGGTAAAGTCAACGTTGACAGACATTTTATAACCTAACGCAAATGTGTTGATACCATTAGAGCAGAATTGCTTATCATCCACATTACACAATCCAGATTTAAGAATAACATCTGTTTCAGTGTTATGATGATTTGATTTTCTTGTTATCATTTCCACAAAACCATTAAACCCATCAAACGCCGCCTTATAATTATCAAATTCAATTAATTTACCTACCACCTTTCTTATGATACATTTTGCTCGTGTGTTGATTTTGTTATCTGCCAATTTTGAATAGTACATTTTACTTCGTAATCCAATAAATTCTTCGACAGGAGCAAAGTTCGTTTCATTCTTTCAACTTTCGTAGAACTTTTTTTGTATGGTCACAATGTAATCTGTTGTTTTATGGATACTCTGAAGATCAAATAAATATCGATTATCAAAACATTCTTTGAAACTACCATCTGCTTCTATCTTATTCGTTACATTAGTGAGTCATTGTCAGTAAAGAACAACTCCGCATTAGGCTTTTTAACCTTAACAAAGTCATGGTGGAACCAATACTGGTCAAGATAAACTTCAACAAAAAAACTAATATCAAGGGTACGGGACCCTGTGAGTTCCTGAGATCCTGTATATGAATGTAAACTGACGCTGCCGGTTTCCCACTCAAGGTGAATCATGACATCGGGTTCATCTCACAAGGAGACTCATCGGAAGCGTTTGGATGGTTTTGTGATCGCTAATAAATAAAAATGTATAAACGGACGAACTGCTGACATCACTTGCAATGCCACAACTGAGGCATCTTCCATTTCGAGTCGTCCAAAATAGTTAGTGACCATTTAAATTTTCTGTAGATCCTACAATCTCCTTGTCAAAGCCATCCCTGGTGCAATTTCGACAACCCCTAACATGTTCGAGTTTGTAACAGCGGAAGCTGAGCCACCAAACCGCAAAAGTTTCAGCGAGAAATGGAAATATTTTTTCACTCTTTTGAATTTGCGTCATATCCAACTTAACAATTTTAATCTTATGGAAGTGTTCTTTTGTTTGACGCCAGCTGCTCTCGGGTAAGTCATGCGGTAATATGCCCGGTTAAGTTTGTCGAAGACAGTTTAAACGTGCCTCTACCCTGGTTTTGGATATGTCAAATCTTAGTGTTTGTAATATGACATTTTCTAATATTGAGCTCTTCAATTACGACTTGTGAAAATAATAGCATGGCATTAATCTTCTGACTACCATGCACCACATGTATAGTTTGAAACTCAACAAACACACGTCCTGGTACGCTAATACCGTATCGGTTAGTTATTTGCCATGATAATTACTGCACATTTTGTTTGGTCGAGTCTGTGGTAAGGGCGATAAAAGACGACGTTGACGTAACTGCAAACCTCATAAACACCTACAACTGCGATTCTTCGATCACCGAATGTGTTATCCTAGGCATACACAATATTAATTTGCACAAAAAAAACTTTACCAGTAGTATTAACACACCAAACTGCATAGTAGTCATTTATGTCCTTTATGAATAATGTCACTGTGTGTATTTCCCAACAAACAAAAATACCATTGCAAACATCTCGGTACCAAACGAAAAATACATGACAGAGCTATCGCACTCGAACATATCTCGGAAATCATATGAAGTTGTCATCAATGCTTTTTAATCAATTGTTGGAATTTTCATTGGTGTTAATGAGAAGGTCTCGTAACATGCATAATTATGAGGTCGCCTATTTACAAACTGACTATGCTTTACATCATTGGCTGTCTCATTGCAAAATGTTATGGCTGTTCAAGTGGATCGTCGGTCAGTCTGGCGAATCAGAGAATCGTCATGGAAACGTAAACGTTGTCGAGAATATTTTGGATGTCCTCACTGTCGATAAGATATCGTAAAGTGATGAACAACGCCATGATACAAATCAAACATAGGTACTGCAACGAAATTGGTCCTATCGGACTGTAGAAGTTAAGCATTGATTTCCAAGAAGGCTTTACACGGGAGAACACAAAGAGATAGATCTTGCACTTGTAATTCGATTCTTGAACGTAGATGAGGGTCTCTATTTGTGGAACGAATAACACTAAAAATCACAGACCCATCGATCTATCAACACAGGAAAGCCCATGCCCTTGTGGGACAAGATACTTTCTTGTGTTTTGCTATGGAGAAGCCTAATAAATTATTGGTTACATCTAACACCTTTGTATTCCTTGCACATTGGTAATCCGCTTCCCACTGCCATATTTGTCAATCATTAAACCACTTTTGCCTTGCGTTAGAAGTTTTTGAGCTGCTTCATTGATGAGTTTGGTGACTGGCGCTGGTGTTGTTGCCATAGACGTAAACACCAACTTCTAGTGGAAACACAACTGCTCATGGTTTCTAAATCAAGAATCGTCGTTGGCGATCTCTAATAGATTGAAACTCTGCAATCCAAGATCTTGCAACTTATCCGCTGCGGTATATTTGACATCGTCAACGGCTGGCATTGCAAATTGTTTATCGATCGCTGTTGCGCGCAAGGGCATGTCCGTCAAAACTGTTAGCGCCCTTGTGAACAATATTCAGACGACATCACAGAGGCTTTTTCAGGAAATGTCGCGCAAACGTAGTTTCTCGCTTTGACGAAACGAATTTGTATTACTCTTACAAAATAGTATATGCAAATGATATCCATTAAAACTTTATCTGTGCATGTAAGCACTCATTATCTAAAACTGCTACAAATAGAGCTGTATACGACCTATGCAGCAAAAAAAAAACGTAATTTAGACTCTAAGGATGTGTTTTAGAAATGTTACTGTGTTTTTTATTTATGGCAATATACCATAAACATAATTGTTTTTATTTGTATTTTTTATTATTTCTTTTGTTTTTTAGTATGAATAAGATTAAATTATACACGTGCACACTAGCACATAGAAACAGATATCATCAAATAATTACTAGACTGTAATTCATGATTGTTTATGCAATACTGATTTTCTGTAGTCAGAATGTATACATGATACAATGTATAACTTGATACAAATATTATAAAAGTTCTCTCTCTCTCTCTGTGAATTGTTTCTAGTCCGATATTCCCAGTGTGTCATCCAAACACCTTTTACAGGGTCAACCAATTCCATTAAAATGTTGATTCGGGTAGGGATACAACAATTTCATGATGTAATACATACCGATTCCTATTACATAGGTACATATTTTCCGGTAGGAAAATACGTGACCGAATGACAGAAATTCAGCCCTGCGATTAGAGTGAACCAGAACATACAATCGTATAAGCCCCTGCGTAAGAACCTCATATCTTATACATGCATGAAGGATCCTCTCATATATTTGAGGGAGCATTTGCAAGAGGGACATCGGTGTGGAGAGTGATGGGGAACATGGCGATAAGCTTTTTAGACGTCAACATGGAAAAGCCATGCAATATGGCGACCGTAAAATATATGAGAGGGTCTTTCATGCATGTCCAAGATTTGGGGTTCTTATTCATGGGCTTATAAGGTGTTCATTTCGTTTCCGGTTCACTCAAAAGGTAAGATGTAATTTCCGTTGTTTGTTCTGGTATTTTAGTACCGGAAAGTAAAGAGCTATGCAATAGCTGCAGGTAAAATGTTACTGATATTAAAACAGACATAATACTCCTTCGTAACCAGTCAGTGTGCTTTCTGTTTGTGTATATCATAACGACCTGCCGTAGTCAAAATGTCTACGTAAAAATAGAATTATTGTGTGCTTCTTCACATGGTATATTTTTATGTCATATTAAATTTTCAGTTAAGTTTTGACATTTTCAAAACTGGATGCAAATTGCTAAAACTTCAATAAAGATCTCAACTTTATACAGGTCAAATTCTGGATTTGTTCTGAGAATTGTCGGAAACAAATGCTGGTCTCAAAACTGTTAATAGATAATTGGGTATCAACACAGTTTATAGGTAATCTTGTTGTAGGCTTAACACCATTTATTAGCGCACGACAGCGTACGTTGCAGCCAGTACACCTGGTCGAAGAAGAACCCGGAAAATCCCAGTAAAAGCTACTAGTAAGCTTTCTCACAGGCTCATTTTAGCTGAGTCTGAGACTCGAAACCATGAGTTCATAGACGGGATGACAGTGACTGACGAAGGTTGAGAGTTTTAGACAACTCAGGAACCATGGGCCAAATCCATACCTACTAGTTTCACTAATCGTCATAAATAAAGCATAAACGTAAGGCAAGCCAAGTTCAAATCGTCATAGGCTTTCTGGATTGTAATATTTAAATGCAAAAAGTGAGAGCAAAAGGAATGACATTTATTAGAACTCAGTAATGGCATCATAAAATGTCCAAGCTTTGTTTCTTTATTTAAAATGTATTTGATATAATTATATATAGACATACCTTTGCCTATACAATAACCGTTATATTGTTTAGTATTCATCGCGTCAGACGATTTCATCAGCGGCCGCGCGGGAAGAGTCGAATGCCAAAAATGTGAAACATGCAGACGACTGCTGTGTATTGATACAAATTCACTATCACCGAAGTAATGAAACAATGTGGAACTTCAAAAAGTATTCCTTATTAGACACATTGAAATCTATGGAAATGTTTTATGTTGTTTCACTAATGAGGGCTATGTTAATTTTAAAGAAAATGGGTATTTAAGAGTTTATTGCTTTCTAACTGAGTTTATCGTGGTATATACTGTCAGTTGCCAAATGACAGCAAATAACGCCCGAAATACATTATGTAAGTTGTGTGTGTCGGCAAAATACAGTATGATTGAGATTCTTTATAATCTTATGTATTTTTATTGTTATTTTGTTTTTCAAGATATTTGCTATCAGTTTTATAGCTTTATTTTAGCTTATGAATTCTTGTTGAGTTCGTGGGCAACGTAGCTATTTGAGGAACATGGGATTCTGCATCTGCAATGTCTTACGCAAAGTCAATATAAAAATATAATTATACCAGTGGTAGGCAATCTAAGGCTTTTCCACAGCATTTTCTTCATTTGTTAGCTAAACTGACATATGTAAACTGAGTAAAAGTTCAATATTCAAAGCAAAGAATGTTGCTTTGTTGGACAAACGAACGACTCTTTAATTTTATGGTCTTGTGAATTCCTTGCAACTTGTCTGAATCGTTATTGCGCAGAAGTGGGAATAACCAGTTTTCGTTTCTTTAATTATAGTTTCGTGTTAATTAACAGTTTGTTCTAACTACAGGGCTACTTACAAATGAAATTAAGACTATCGGCAAATGTTTATGGTGATGGGGTTCCAATACTCAAACTGTACAAGACATCGACCAAGACAGTTAAGATGGGAAAGTTGCATGATTTCTACCCCATTCACCCCACCCCGACATCGTAACTATCAAGGTCGGCGTCTTACATTGTAGAACTGTGAATCCAAATGTTACAATCTACTATAGTATAATATTTGAACCCCCTCCTCTCGATCCCTTCACCCATTTACCTACTGTTTTAAATTCCTTTGTAAAGAGCCGCAGTGAACGTGTTAAAAAAAATAGCCTCAATATTCTTCTCATTTCTGAAGTCTGGATTCCTCTCATTACTTCTACAGTCAGGGTTCATGTCTCACATGCATATGTGAATAAGGACAAGACTATCAAGCACATAAGTTTGATCTGGTACTCAAGCCTAATGTAGTTGTCCATCCCAGTAGGGTTCAGCTAGTCTGTGTAATAGATGTCTGCGCAATCCTGGCGAGAACCGTAGGTTTTGAAACTTCTACAGTGGTTATAGCACCTCGATATTTGAAGTTTGTCACTATGCCCAGTTTCTGACCATTCACTCTTATTTCCTTTTGAATGTAACTCTGGTTGTTTGTCATTAGCTTCGTCAGCAAGAATCTCCATCCCATACCTTTATGATGCTTGGTTGAGACGGTTCAATCAAGTTCCAGTTTTTGCACATCTCCTGCAAAGCAACTGATATCATAAGCGAAGCCCAAGTTGGTGATTGTTCTACCTCCAACACCTTCACTTCATTGATATGTCTTCCATGGCGTTCGACAGGATCCTTTCCGGGTAGATCCTGGGCAGAGTGGGTGAGAGTAGGCACACCCATGTCTGACTCCGACTGTGATCGAACCAGACTACTATTTGCCATTGACAAGAACTGCGCTAGTTGACTTGTCATACATGTTTTCTATGGTGTTAATAGTTTTGCGTATATGCTGTATATCAACACGGTGGCCCATACGGTTGTATGACATACCCTTCCAAAAGCTTTGTTGAAGTCAACGAAGACATGACAGAGGACCTGCTGATAGTACAGATATTTTTCGCTGAGGATTCTAAGACAGAATATTTTCTTATGCTACATTCTGCTCTGAAACATGCCTGTTATTCAGCAATGATTTGATCTGCTTGGGGTTTCATTCTACTGAGGATCATCTTAAACATGCCCTTGCTTGGGTGACTGATGAGGCTGATTGTTAGCTAGTCCTGACACAGCCGAAGAGTGATGATCACATACTGGGTCCATAGGGCGGTCCATTCTCTTGTTTGCCCGATTGTGTTTCGGATTGTTGTGAGGACATCTATCATGAAGATGTCTCCTGATTCACAATGTTCTGTCTGTATTTTTTCTACCGCAGCTGACTTCTTTTTCTTTAGAGCCTTTACTACAGCCTCTACTTCTTCCCTGAGGAAAGGGTGGTCAACCTCTGTTGTGGTCGCTTCAATGCTTAGTAAAACTTGTCTCCAGAAGTCTCCAGATTGTGATAAGTTGAAGAATATAAAATAACTGTTATTCTGAAAATGTTTAAATAAAAAAATACAGTGAGCATGTCACTTGTTTTCAAAATGGAAACTACATATGCATTCTATATAAAGAGAGAGAGAGAGAGAGAGAGAGAGAGAGAG
>QKMX01352025.1:0-10954 GCA_003401595.1 Venustaconcha ellipsiformis
GAATGTGAACGACCAACGCATGCGACCAGCGTGTAAAAAATGAAAAAGAGTTGAACAAATCTTGATCAATTAGAGAAATCAACCTTGTAGAAACCTTTAGTTTTCAAAAATAAAGTTTCTACAAAGTTGTAGGGTTCACCCTTTCTTTCATCCAAAAAATCTAAAAGGTCGATACAAATCTTGCTCAATTAGAGAACTCAGCCTCGTAGGAACGTTTAGTCTCTAAAAAATGTCTCTACAAAATTGTAGTGTTCACCTTCTCAGCCGCTCATATAGCTGAAGACTTAATTGCAGAAATAGCTGTTATAACTTTTTACTTTTGGATCTGTATTTGTTGGTCATTTCCATGTATAAATCCAAGTGAGAAACCAACAACAAATGCAATGATTCACCAGCAAAATGGAGGTAGGTGGTTGTACATGTACTCCGCACATCAAAACTGTTGTGACTGGCAGCGATAAATATAAGATGACTGTCTTTAACTTCTCCAATGAAACCGTGCGTATCTTGTCCCAATTTCCAATCGTAGGCTCAAAACTGCTGCCTGTATACGTGATTGTTCATGGATAGCCGCTCCATTTGATAAAACAAACTGTGATACGTGAATTATTTACTTCCCCTTCCCTCGTTTCCTCTCTCTGGCAAGTCCATGTGACGAAGCAAAAACAATAATGTCGTCGCTGCAGATCGAGTTCGCGTACAGATTAATCATCGTATTGTCTTTCCAGGTTCAACCGTCACTCTGCTAGAATATTTTGGCATGTATAAGATTGCACCGGTCATCGCTTTTACCGTTTTCGGAAATCTTAGCATGGTATCAGGAGCGAAAATGTCACTGATGCGAGCACCTCGCTGATGCACCTGTGCCACCCAACCACTTTTCTGAGCGACGAGAATCTCTGTTAGTCTCTTTCTGCTACTCATCCCATTCATAAAGTGCTCAAGAACATGTGATGCTACACAATTTATCGCATAATCGTGTTTATTCAGCCGCGTATGTAAGAGTTAATCGACGAAGCGCATAAACCAGTGCGGTTACAAGATAGACTGTCATATAAATTGTTCATTAATTACTACTAACATTCTATTATCAGTCGTTGACTCAGTAATCTCTCTATCGTCGTCGATGTTCAGGGTGAAAACCGTAAGGCTGATCCATGAAATGGCTAGGGTCAATCGTGTTAATGATTAATGCGGCTACATATTCACTCATCAAAACATCGATGAACATATCTTCGGCATCGACGCGATACGTCGACGCAACATACGTGGTTTTGTCCTGCCAGAACTTCTCCTTGGCACATCCAGTTCAAATTTTGGTGCAGGCTCAGTCACACTAATACGTGGTCTTTTATCATTAATCATAATACTACGATCATAATTTAATTAAACGTTAGTATAAACAAATGACTTACTCGGGTAGATGCACGTGGCTGTTTCATTAACCATTACAACGATATTCGTGAGTATGTATCGTAAATTTCTACACCTCATATCAGTTTTTGATAAAGCTTGGCCATCGAGGACCACAAGAGTGCCTTGTCTGTCAGCGAGGCACTCACATCCGGTTACAGGTATGCAATGGATGCGGTGCTAACATGTACCGGTCGCTCAGTTGCTTCTACAAAAATGAAAAACAAGCTTATCCGGATCATCGCCAATTATCTGACGTATGAGCTCGTGACGCCCAACATAAATGAATGTAATTCTACAGACACATCATAGAGCAGCGACACTACTTCAGATTCCCCAAATAATTTGCTGACAGATCCGGAGTGATCTACGGAAAAAGGACTAAACCCATCAAGGGGTCCTTTTCAGGCACTTGCTTTCTCCATCTGAGTTTTTAAAATAGGTTCTACGGCGATTCGTAAATGCATTCATGTTCGTGTCATATTAGCCGCAAAGTGTAATTAGTGTGCTGCATTTTATGATCCACGTATTTATTTGGAACTAGCGTCATAATATTCATGTTCATGTTGAGCTCGCCAGTGGCATTGGTGTGTTTCTTTGTTCACCGTCAATTATACTGGGGATGATCAGTTATGTTCCTGAATGCCTTGGTGGGTGGAAAATATTTGCTTATTTCCTGGAGTTGTAGCTCGATTCTTCCACGTTGATTCTCTCTTGACTGGCTTCTCACGTACCTCATATTACTATTGATATTCGCACACAGATTCGCCCTTAAGTACTGACGCTTCCATGCCAAATGCGGGATCAGATACACGCTTGAACATTATTGTGGTGTAACTGTCAAAATATTTAGCTGGAAGCGAATATCGTCGAAGTGATGTCGCAGAAACGGACAGTGAACTCTCGCAGGCACTTATTGGCATCTTGATTTATCACATTGATGATCCGCTCTGACATATTTGCGGTGCTTTGTAGCACTACAGGATGTCCTGGTGGTGCTGAACGTCGTAGTTAAGGTTTCAGAAAACGAGCAAGTGGATGCTGAACTTGCACGAGTGTATGACCGATAAACGGTGAGATAATCCCGTCTCAGATTGCAATGATGGTTTTCAGCCCACATATCTTTATTATCGGAACTACCTGTTTGGCTAGTGTCCTTACAAGACCTTCGATGACGCCGCCGAGACCCTCTCCATAGGCTATCTTGTATACTGGAAGTGCGCACGAATCTATGAACATTTTTATTAGTGATACCGATTAGCAGATCAAACGTAAATGCGTTCGTCGATCAGCTCCTGATACATATGAACGTCAATAAACGTCACCTTTCATGTATCTACTACCCTGCAAAACTGATCCTAGTTTCTTTATGTTATCGCGGAACGAGAAACACGTAAACTTTTGGCATATATAGCATGCACTTGTCTGATCCACTCATCATGATCTCTTATATCATCGACACGCTCGGGTTCCAATGAAAAACTTCTTCCTCCAAGACTTGAAGCAATAGCCACTGCAACCCCCCCCACCTCCAACTCTTTCTGATAACAGCAATACCCTGGACTGTAAATTTTTTTGCAACATCAACAGGATAAGAAGGATACATGGCACATTGTTGTCCCTGAGCTGGCGGTTCAGGATCATCTTATGCTTCCTCCGTGTCTTGTGGTTCCTCAATGATAGGACAATCATCTGTGGGTTTCTGACCAGACATCTGTTGAACAATCTCATACGTTTTGATCGCGTTTTTGCTTCACGCTTGTCTGGAAGGTCTCCACGGCAATTTAACAATACGTAAACGCATCAATGCCCTCGCAGTCTTGAGAATCCCTCAAAAGAATTCAAAACACGTATTTTAACTTTATACACCGAGGTTAGATATGTGATTTTTATGAGATGTTTCTTCATAACCCATATTGCAGCAAGGGCTACAGTGTTATCTCTATCCTCTCTGATAATCATGATATGATTCGAAATTGCTGAGGAGGAGCATGGTCTTGTGGGAATACAACTTTGCCATTAGGTATATGTTCTGAGGTCAGATGCCTTCTCACGTGTATAGCAGCAGCTTTAAGTAAATGTTTTGCAATCATCCATGATACAATATTCTTAGAAATGTAATTACTATAGTATTGTATTTATAGTTGACAAATCTGTTAACGAAATCTGTATTTTATGCATCTTGCTTTGTACTATGAGTGGAGGAGGGAGTTATATACTTGTAATTGATATTGAACTCTTGACCCTTGTCCACGACTGATGGTAGCGTTTGGGCATACGTTATTTTTGTCATTTTCAAAAAAGTCACTTCAATTTGAGTTCAAAGCCTAAACTTTTTTAGAAATTGTGAATGTTCTAAAAGCCGACTCGTTTACAAATTTATGGACTTTTTCATTTAGAAGGACCCACATTCGTGGCAATCTATTTTTCTTAGGTCAACTGAAATTCATATATACAGAATGAGATAAACAATTATGCCTGTCTTCATTCGCTTGAGTCCGTGGAATCATTAACTGTGTTATTCATATATTGATTGAGATGAATTATGTATTTCAATTATTGCTTGGAATCATAGTATCATACTTCAGGTAACACTCATACATGTGTTATAAAAACTTACTTTGCATTAATTTTAATTAAATATGTTTAGGTTTTTTCTTTATATGCTATTGCAATGTTACATATTTTATGTTTGACTTACTCTTTTCACAATAAAGTTTATCTTCTACTTAAACTGAATTACTGAATTTTTATATAATTCGTTAGATAACTACTACATATCCAAGATGTGTTCCAAGTGTATGGGTTTAATATCAGGATCATCATTAATAGAAGTAATACTGTTTATGTGATTCTGGGTATAGGTTATTAGAATTCCACTTTAATTTACCTGGAGTACCTGCCATAATCTTTGTTATAAATAATACATTTAGTAACAGACTTTATAATTATAACTAACATTTTCTTTTGAAAACATTAATTATTTATGGACGGTTATGATCCATTAGTTTATAGCTTATTTTAGAATCTCCTTATTGAGACCTGTGGTCAAGCAGAGGACAATATAATCTTGTTAGTAGAAAAATTATGCATTCCTGCTTTAAGATCTAGCAGAAACGACTTTGTATTTTTGTTGTGTCTATAAGTTCATTTGGGCTGGAATTTATTTATTAATTTTTTTTTCAGCAATAGTTTTCTCTGAAAATAAAGTGATCAGACAAAAAATTATTGCACAGTGATATTCACTGGGAGTTATAACAAATTCAAAACTGGAATTATATTAATGCGTTCCAACAAAATACTGTTGGTACAAGAAGATTCAGACCGCCACATACAAATCAACACCTTCCTTCAGCGATAGACTTAATTTAGATATCCAATCCACTAAAGTTTATTTAGATCTTTATTATTATGAGTTTTGTCTGTAATTCTATAATTATTTTGAGGTTAAATCTGAATAATGTAAATTCTTTTATTTATTTTCTCTTTTTAGTCTATCGAAATAAATTATTTGATGAATTGTACAAAGCTCGTTGCTTTTAAATTTTTTCTGTTACTTATTTTAAGAGCATAAATTATAACAATCGGCACATTCAAGGTTATTGATTTATTAGCACTTTTAATATAGGAATTACATCTGGAGATTCAATTATTTTAACATTTATGATTAGTTGTGACTTTAATCACAATGCCTCCATTTCCTCTTATCTTTTCACTTTGTGTCTTAGAGAAAAATAATTTTAAATAGTTGCTGGTTTCAATATTTTCTGTTACTTAGTGAAAGACAATAAAATGGTAGCGATATTTTTGTCTTGATCTGTTCTTTTGCCATGAAAATTATACTCGAACACACATAGTCCAAAGATATCAGGCTGGATAGCAAATTTCGGGTATTGGATAACAACTATGAGGTATTTAATAATAGATGACTGAGCGATGGTCCTCAGCCGTTTCGTTGGTTAGCACCTGTGGGTGTGGGTCACTGAAAGCAGCGTGAAATATCTGTTTATTTTATAAGCCTATCTTTCAAATTTTGAAAACTTTTACACTTTTGTTTGATAATATATACTTTTAGGACAATTTTCATTCTTAGCTGAATGCTGTTTAATATATTTGCTTTCAAACAAAAAGCAAATCTTGAAATGTTATACCATAAAGTATTTTGACTATCTGTAACCATTAGTTTTACAATTTGGATATTTTGAGAAGTTGCTTTTAAATCTCCTCTAAATTCCATATTGGGTATTACTGTTAGCCCCGATCGTATTGAAAACTTTATCCAGGCATTTGTTTGGTCTCCTCTTACTTCCGTACGAGTTGTGGAATTTTAGTACTAAATTAAGTTTTGGTGATCTAATTTTCTTTTGCATTTTTTTCAAAAATTAATTTCAATCTACGCTAATGTGCTGCACAACTTTGTCTTATTGGTATTTCTAAACATTTTTCAAAGTTATTTCACTCGGCGCTTCTGTCCTTTACAATTTTATATAAGGATACAAATCAGGACCTTTTTGAGTCCAGTTCAGATTGGAAATATTATGACTACATTTAGTAACGTCCAATTTAGTGTTATTTTGAGCTGGTACCTTTGAGTAAGGCTATTCATAATATTAGTAAATTATATTCACAGTTACTAACACCAACAAAATAATAAACGATATAGATAATACTTATATAAATCTCAAACATATACATGTTGGCACTAGGCAATATGCCTGTACACACAGTGCTGTTGATAGTTTATGTTGGGTGTTGAATACTTACACTACTCATATATTTTGCGCGCGTGTGTGTGTCAGTGCGTGTGCTCGATAGTAAGAGCGTCTCAACAAACTGAGCTTGGACGGTATTATCACGATTATATGCTTTTAAAATATTAAAATAAGTAGCACAAAAGAGTGAAAAGCAACATGTTTTGTAAAAGTCAACAAATAATTTATTTCCATTGAAAGCAAAGTGAACAATGTAAAACGATGTCACGATGTTGCAAGATAATCTCAAATATTCCTAGACTTTCGAATACAAGTTCTAATGATTAAAGTCCTGATTAAACTTAAGTGGTAATTCAAAAAAATTAATCTAACGCTGGAAGTATTTATGTGACTATAGTTGCCTGTGTCGTAGTAATGTGTCAACAAGCTTTTGTTTAATCACAATAATGCAGTCCAATAATATGTCCTTAGTTTAATTACATAGTAAATACAAGTCTCTATTTTAAGAATGTTAGTTTTAAGCACTTTCTATTTCCAGAGAAGAATAACTTGAATTAATTTAAAGAAAAGAAATTCCATCCCAAATGAGTTAATGTACACAACAATGATATAACTAACTATGCTGATCTATTTATACACGAATACGTATTTTTTTCCAGGTAGAAAAATTATGTATTTATTAATCCAACTTCTATTCTCAAAATAAACATTTTCTAAAACAAATATTTCTTATTGGAATGTTCCCGATTTTTACAAGATATAATCTTAGTTATAATTGGAAGTCTATTATTAAAATTATAATATAACATGTAGTTAACAAAAGGGAGACGACATATTTTGTGTGGAATTTCAAAGTTATAGACACAGTCTGAGATAAACATGTTGTTTACCAAGCCAAAGTAAATTATTTTGGCCAGTTAGAAAATGAACTTGACTTTAAGCAAGGTCAAGTCCAAAATGCAATTATCCATAGCATATACAGAAAATAACAAATATAAAACCTAACAAACAAACAGTGCAAATTAAATATCAATAGCAGTATGAAGTGGTGTGTTGTATAGTATTTTTGATCGGTTATTTGTCTGTTTGGGCAATTGATGTGGTGTACTGGTCACTACACACGGAGTGTTCAAGTACAATGTGGGTGTTGGCTAGTGTATGACTGGGTCTATGTCATGGGTGTTGGATAGTAGATATCTGAATGGTGGTCACTATCATCACCATCATATTTGATGTTATAGGTGGGATATAGATCACTGCAGACTCCATATAGATGGTATAAACAATGTTGGCAGCTGGATAGTAATCCTAAAGATTTTATCATTGCAGATTTTGTAGGGTGCCATAAAAGCAAACTTTACTTGTTTATGAGTAAATGCATATTTTATTCATATCCTTTTACATATTACCCTCTCTTCTACGACAGTATTTTATATCTTTGTAAAGATTATTTGTGTATACAAACTCGAGCCGTTTAGTATGACAGTTAGGTGTTTTCTGGAATGTATCTAAAAATAATGTAACATTACCATTCCCGCACAGATTATAAATAGTACAACTTGCAAACGGATTATTAGACTCCTTATCTTTGCAATCCATTTCCCCCTAGAACTCTATAACTCACCCCCACCCCAACCGCATGTCAAACATACTTTTTCATAGGATTTACCGTAATGTGCTATAATTCACTGCATGTTGGTCAACAATATCTTAACAATGTTACCATTTAACCTAAATGTTAATCCAATGAACATTTATTGTAGTTGCGCTTTTGTGTTTGTGCTATTGTGCGTGTGTGTCCTAGTGTGTGATTTAATGTGAATGAGTGTTAGTCTTCTGTGTGTATGTGTAACAAATACATTCAGAGAAATATGAATTGACATAAACGTTTATTACTGACAACACTGATGACAAACTCACTTAATCCTGTTTAATAAACCATATAAAAATAAGAATTTTCGTTATCCAGATATATACTTTTTCTGTCCTGACTTAACCTGAAAGTAAAACATTAAATAAATTATGAAAAGTTAAAAATCAAAGACATATCATTTAAGATAATACGTTACATGAAGCATTGATAAACCAAGTCGATTTTTTTCATCTTTAGCTTGCAAACGAAAGAATTGTTTGAAGATCATTTTATCATAAATATATTTTCAATTGATTATTTCAAAACTTTTAATAGCTGTAACTTATTTTACTTTACTTGTTGGCCTTTGTTTCAAAATATATTATAAACACACAGATTTGTAATTTGCTAACTTAGAAATCCTTTCAATAAGCGACTCTTAGATATCACATATTTTTTCAAATAGTTGCATACCAACAATCGGCGGTGGTGAATTTGCTCCCCAAATGCCACTTTGTTCGGTGGTGTGTTGGACATTGGGACTGCTTCCAATACTCGTATGTCCATCCAAAACTGCATGAGAATCATATAGAACAAGTAATCAGCTTAACTGATTCATATCAGTTTCTTTAATTAATATCAAATGTTGAGGATTGTAATAGTCGTTCACCCGATCCATACTCTGTCAATATTGGAGAATTCTGTTTTATTGTAACTGTCATGATGATAATTTGCATTGATTGAAAATTAAGATACGGATTTATGAGTGTGAGTGAATTGGATGTTTAACGTAGCTTTAACAATTTTTTAGTCATACCACTACAATATCTGCAGCGTGGCAGCTTATAGTGATGTCTAGCATTGGAGAATCATGCCACATACATGAAACATCAAGTCCCACCCAGTTATATCATGAAACCAGGCTGACCAGTCCTAACATTATTCTCTTAATGCTGAGCGCCAAACGAGGCATCTACTAGATAAGAACCCAAGATCACCCGCAAATGTCTCAATTTACATTAGCTCACAAGTCGTTAGATTAGTAACAACCTTTTTTAAAAAATGTGTTTTCTGTGGCACCTCACAGACATATATTGGTTAATACGACACATTTATTGGTTAATACGAAATTTACACGCGATGATATTTCGATAATAACCTTTAAAATAGAACAATACACATCAAAGAACAACCAGTTTATTGTCTTGTTTGTTATTAATATTTGATTTAAAATATTTGCAAATTTAAAAATGTACAATACAAATGCAGTATAACAGTAATTAAGTTCCGTTTTTCTTAGAATGTTCAATGTAATTCTTTTCTTTTTTGCTGGAACGAAAAATGTTTTCCTTTAAAAAATAACGTTGAAACTCAACATTCATTTTAAAGACACTAAAAGTTTATCCGAACAAATCAAAACCGAGTCTCTTTACCAACCTTATTCACTTTTCTCAGTGCACATGGCACGGCTCATGAAAATGTTCTGGCCTAATTGCCGGTAGCTTCGATACTTTAGATATACTAGTATCTATATTAATTTCCATTGTATGTCATTTAGTATTGTTTCTCATTATATGCTATTGTAATGTAACATTGTATATTTGACTTAATCTTTTCCAAAATCAAGATTATTTTCTTCTTAAACTGAATTATTGACATTTTTATTAAGTATACAATTAATACATAGCAAAAATATTCTCAGCTTGTATGGGTTTGATATCAGGATTATTATAAATAGAAGCAACTATGTTTATTTGGATCTGTATCTAGGTTATTGGAATTCCCTTAAATTAACCCAGCGTACCCGACATAGTCCAGTTTATATTTTATAATTTTAGTAACATACTTTGGGATTATAACTAACATTTTATTTTGTAAATATTAAGATGTTTTCTGATGGTTATTTTGCATTAGATAACGGTTTTGTTTAGAAGATGCTAATTGCATCCTCCGGTCAAGTAGAGGATTGTATAATCTTGTCTGTGGAAAAAATATTCATTCGTGATTTAGGATCAATCAGATTCGATTTCGCATTATTTTTGTGTCCAGAACTTCATTTGGGCAGGAACCTATCTCTTCATAATATTTAATTCAGTGATTTGTTTTCTCTAGAAACACAGAAGATTCATAAAAATATAAATCTTGGAGAGAGACATTCACTGGTATTTATAGGGAATTCAAACCTGGAATTATATTACTTTGTTTGAATAAAAGACTGTTTCTAACATAATACAATCATCATCATCATCATCATTACAGTACGGCGCTAGGTCGACGATGACAGTCATATGGCATTGTTCTCGCTGAGATGCTTCTCCTCTATTCCTCTTGATCTTGAGCCGGAGATTTCCATCTCCTGGTGTCAATCTGTCTAGCTTTCGTGTTTCTTTTAGCGACATTATTGAATCTTAGCGATGGTCTTCCTTGATTTCTGTTTTCTTTCTTCAGTTGTGTGTACATAAGTTGCCTCGGGAGTCTCCCTTCATCCATCCTATGGACATGACTTAGCCATATTAGGTTTTTCTCAATAAGAATGTCAGTCATAGACAGGAGTCCTGTTCGCTTCATTACTTCTATATTTGTGACATTGTTCTACCATTTAATTTGTAGAATTCGGCGGAGGTGGCGTATCATATAAGGATGAAGTCTCTTTGCCTGTGTACAAAATATCGTCCAGGTTTCTGCACCATACAGGAGAAATAATATCGCTATGGCACTATATACTTTCCCTTTCACACGAGATGACACATGAGTATTATTCCAGAGCCTATCATGTAGCTTCCGAAAGCAGTGTTGGCTTTCCCGAACTTGTATGTTATCTCCAACTCAAGGCTAGCATTGTCTGAAATAGTACTACGAAGGTAGACTAAGTTTTTTCACTGTAATAGGTCCTCACCATCGATGATTATGGGGGTTGGTAGAGGAGGTGTGCTGTGTAGTTTTACCGGTTGGTACATGCATTCTGTCTTACTGATGT